>ML293375.1:0-49394 GCA_005239495.1 Nicotiana undulata | reverse complement strand
TAAAAACATTTGCTCCATCATATACAGTCATTACACCTCGATCATTAATATTCTGAATCCCTGATTTAGCTCGATCACCACCAGTAGTTACAATCCTCAAATGATCTGCTTGAACACCAGCAGTGGCCTGATCATCAATCAAATCGATCAGTGCATTCACACCAGTTGCATCAACTGTACCATTCACACCAGTTGCATTCACAGAATTATTGGCCTCCAACCTTGCATTCACAAGCTGTGAAACACCAACACCATCCATATAAATGTTGTTGGAAGTATCAGCTCGATCTGCAGCAACAGTTGTAGCTTTATGAATCGATTGCCTCAAATTTCCATCATGCTGCTTGGCAAGTTCTGTTGCTCCCAGAATTTTTGTACCATCTGTTGTGGAAAGATTTGCCCTAACTGAGACGTTACAGCATCAGATTTTCCTGTTGAGACTGAAGCAGACTTATCAGCTGCATCGACCATATTTTGCTGCTCTAAACCAGCTGCAAAATTTACACCTTCACGCACCCCACTTCCATCACCAACTACTGAATGTGTCTCGTCACACATCTGTTGCCCCTCATTAATATGCTCACCCTCATTCACCAAAGCATCATAAGAGTTTGAAACTCCAATAGCCTGAATTGTGTGAGTTGGGGCATTCCTTTTAGTTGGAGATGCATTTTGTCGATGCACAACTGACCAACCTAACGCATTGTTATTGTGTAATGCTTCAAGTGCATGTCCAGCTCCTCGAACCATACCTATGCCTACATGATCTTGCACAAGCTTTGAAACTTTAGGATCTCCTGTACTTACTCGATTCAAACAATAACCACGACCAATAGTAACTTCCTCATCTGCAGCAATTGAATCATTCACACCAGTTGCCTTTTCAATTTGTGGAGTGATCTCTGCTTGATTAATTGCAGCCTTCAATGTATTATCCTTTGCCATAGCATCCTTTTCCCCACCAAATTGTGCAGAAGCATCAACTCGAGCAGCACGTCTATCAACTAAGCATCCATCATTTGACATAAGGATTGCACCTTTAGAAATATGTAGCTCATCATAGGCCTGCACCACCGGATTAACTACGTTTAAGATCGTCGCTAGTGCTGCCTTAGTAGGGACATCCTTTGAAGCTTTAACTGGACCCTTATCAATTTTTGAAATAGCAGTTACAGTAACATTAGTCACTGCTCGATCAGTCTTCATATTATCAAGTCGTTTTACCCCTGCTGCTTCACCTCCTTGATCACCATAGTTTTCTGATAATTCCTTACCTATTTGATCAGCCCTTTTAGCATTCAAATAATCCCTTGCATCACCTTGTATCTTTTCAACATTAACCACCTCTTTACCAGGCAGATTCACGTCAAAGACTTGCTCCTCCGTCACCACCTCTGTTCCAGCTTGGTTGATCTTAATTCGACACACTTTTTCGTCATGTCCTTGATGTTTGCAATAAGTGCAATAATTAGGAAGGTTGGAATACACCACCTCCTGGTAATACACAATTATTTAACCCGAAATTTTGTCCACAATCTGAAGCTTAACCTTCTTAGGATGTTTGTCGAGCAAATCTAGACTTACCTTGACTCTAGCGGTACTAGGTCGTGTTCTTTCTTGCGTCGCCTTGTCCACAGCAAGCGCTTTACCAACAGCTGAAGCGATAGACATTAACGACCTCTTAGCGAAGAAGTTAGGCGGAAAACCTGGAAAGGAAATCCACACGACTGCCATGGACGTTTCCTCCTTCGGATTAAATCCTAACGTCCATGGAAAAGTTCGAAAAAAGAATTGATCACCTTTTGCCTTGACATAACCTGTTGATCTTGATAAAAACTGAACATAATCATTGTATAGATCAAATCTAACTAACAAGTGACGAAATTCCAGCAGTCCGATGTTGCAGCGACCTTGAACATCGAATTGCGACGTAAATTTTTTTCTAAATTCCTGTAACTCAGGTTTTCCGTATGAAAACTTCATGACTACTGCTTGATGTAATCCTTCTTCTCTTGTAAACTCATTAACCTCATCCATGGTGAACTCCACAGTTGGTTCTCCATGATCAAACGTTACTGGCAGTAGTTCGATCTTGGACGAAGTTGTGGCAGCTTGTTTGTATTGAAGTTGTGCAGCATATGATGGTTTTGGATTATGATTGTTGTATGTTTTATCAAGGTTTTGGATCATCTCTCCCACAGCCAAAAGCTGGGGAGAGATCGCAGCAGCCATGGCTGCCCAAGCTCAAAGAAACTCGCCCAGTAGAGAGAAAACGTGGACAGCTTTTCGCAATAGAAGATTAACTCTAGTCTCTAATCCCCCAATAGTCACTACACACGGTCGATATACACAGTCCACAATAATGGCGTTGCCCACTGGCGTAGATACATGAACAGATAAACTTAAGGACGCAGCGGGAGTATGAGTACCTCCCCCAGCCTAAGAAGTTGTTGGTACGGCCTGAGCCGAAACCACATGAGCAAGGCCAGTGCAAATAATTACTATTTTGGCCAAAGCCTCCTGAAGGCCTAGAATCACAATGGGCACAACTGGTGCCTGAGCTGGCCCCACTGGCTCAACTACATCTGGAACCTGCTCCTGAGCTGGAGCAACTGGTGGATCTGCAGGTGTTGCTCTAGATGTTGTACGAGCTGCACCTCTGCCCCTACCGCGGCCCCTACTGCGACCTCAGCCTCTCGTGGCCCTAGCTGGTGGTACTGATGGCCAGTCGTCCTGTCCGGTAGCATGTGTTCTCACCATCTGTGGGAGAATAGAACAAAAGAAATTTAGTGACTGGAATCAACAAATTCGCACGACAAGAATACAAGAATGTGATATTTCCTAAGGGTTTTCCAGCCTCTCGAAGATAAGTACAGACGTCTCCGTACCGATCTGCAAGACTCTACTAAACCTGATCATGACTTGTGAGACATATGTAACCTAGGCTCTCATAACAACTTGTCACGACCCAAAACCAACCCGTTGTGATGGCGCCTATCGGTACTAGGCAAGCCGACTATGCAGACATTTCCAACACTCTAAAGCTTTGAAAGATGTGGAAGTAGTTAAAATTAAGGAAAACCTTTTTAAAACAGAGTAAGAAATCAATTTAATACAAAATCTCTCCCAAATCGGGGCGTCACCGAGTACATGAGCATCTACATAAACACATTCTCTAATACACCGTCTAGGTAATAAAACTGAAACATAAAATTAAAGGTAAGGAGGGAGAGTTCTGGCCTGCAAACGCCAAGTAGCTACCTCGATAGTCTCCGAAAATCCGGACTCCACAACTCAGCAATTGTCGTGACCAGAACCACCTGGATCTGCACACGAGGTGCATGGTGTAGCGTGAGTACTACCAACTCAAAAGGTAACAAACCTAATTTTTTGACTGAAAGGTAGTGACGAACTCGATCAGCAGGTACAATTCAATATGGAAATAATAGTACATAAATGTAGGCATACTTTCAAGTTCAACAGTTAAACTCAATTCAAGTAAAATGGATCAAAATCTGAATAATATGAGGATTATGATCTCTCTACATCTACATGCCAATGCACATGATGTATGTGATGCACCACGTTGAAAGCCTCGTGTACTCACACTCTCAGAATACTCAATCACTCAGTATTTTATATGGTCAATCCATCCCATATATATATATATATATATATATATATATATATATATATATATATATATATATATATATATAAACTGACACTCAGTCACTCAGTACTACATTAGGCCAATCCAGCCCAGGGGGAGATCAATCCCCAAATATAAATGATTCGGACAAGATCCATGTCCAGGGAAGATCCATGTATAGACTCCGGAGGGGCTCCTTCAGCCTAAGCGTTATAATAAGCTAGATCCAGGCATAATCAATAAACATGTTGTGGTGTGCAGCTCGATCCCATAATTGTCACTCTTAATCAGGCCCNTCTCTCTCTCTCTCTCTCTCTCTCTCTCTCTCTCTCTCTCTCTCTCTCTCTCTCTCTCTCTCTCTCTCTCTCTCTCTCTCTCTCTCTCTCTCTCTCTCTCTCTCTCTCTCTCTCTCTCTCTCTCTCTCTCTCTCTCTCTCTCTCTCTCTCTCTCTCTCTCGTTATAAGAATGTCGTGAAGCTAGACGAAAAGGACGATATGATATAGCAATAAATAGCAACGGAGACTGAGATACGTTATGCAATGAATAAATATGACTGAGTACAAAATTTCATTGAAATCAATAAATCAACAGCAAAGAAACAACCACTACGGGTCCCAACAGTACTAGCAATATCCTAAACATGATTTCTACCATGATTGACAGCATCAATTACTTTATCACATGATGAAAACACAAATATCAACAAGATAAATCCACTATACAGTTCCATGGAACCGACCATGTCACTTTTCTTACTATGCACGCCCATACACCCGTCACTTGGCATGTGCATCACCTCAACACCAATCATATAACACACAATTCGGGGTTTCGAACCTTCAGGGTCAAGCTTAGAAGTGTTACTTACCTCAATCCGGGCAAATCTCTACTCTACACACCTTTGCCTCGCGAAATAGCTTCTGAATGCCTCGAGTCTAGCCACAAACAATGCGATACAATCAACACGGGATAAAGGAATCAATTTCATAATGAAATACTAAGTTATTAATTAAAAGTCAAAAGTCGACTCAAAAGTCGTCCCACATGTCCACGTCTCGAAATCCGATAAAAGTCACAAAACCAGAAAGCCCATTCAACCACGAGTCCAACCATACCAAATTTACCAAAATCTGATACCAAATAGCCACCCAAATTTCCAAATCAAATCAAATCACTAGCCTTAAACTCCCAAATTCCACCTTAAATACACACAAACTAGGTTGGAAATGCAATGGGGAAACAAGATTATTGATGAAAAATGAACACAAGTGACTTACCTCAAGAAACCCCTCGAAAATCCTCTCAAAAATCGCCTTAGACCGAGCTTGAAATGTTTAAAATGAAGCAAAATCGTGAACCCTCGTTTTAAATAATTTTCCCAACATTCTCGCTTTTGCGGCCACTTTAGCCGCTTCTGCGGCACCGCTTTTGCGGTACATCATCCGCATCTGCGGAAGGCCACTAATCCAACCAACCGCTTCTGCGATCGAAACCCTCACATCTGCGCAAACAATTCGCTTCTGCGGGCCAACATCACCGCTCCTTTTTCCGCTTTTGTGACCCTTCAAGCGCAGGTGCGAGTCTGCACCTGCGAAATACCTTCTGCATCTGCGCTCCACAGTCCCTTAGCCCAATCCTCCGCTTCTACACTCCTAGCTCGCTTCTTCGAGTTCGCACCTGCGACCAATGTCCCGCAAGTGTGATTGCACTAGAAGGCTTCAGCTACAACAGTCTCTCAAACTCAAACTTTGATCCGAAATCAACTCAAGGCCCCTGGGACCTCAACAAAACATACCAACAAGCCCTAAAACATGATACAAACTTAGTCGAGCCCTCAAAATACATGGAACAACATCAAAACACGAATCGCACCACAATTCAAGCCTATTGAAATGAAGGAATTCCAACTTCTACAAACGACGCATAAACCTATCAAATCACGTACGACTAACCCCAAATTTTGCACACAAGTCGCAAATGACACCACGGACCTAGTCCAACTTCGGAAACCCAATCCAAACCTGGTAACCACAAAGTCCACTCTCGGTCAAACTTCTAAATTTCCAACTTTCGCCATTTCAAGTCTAATTCCACTACGAACCTCCAAATCACAATTTGGATACGCTCATAAGTCCAAAAGCACCCAACGGAGCTAACGGAACCATCATAACTCCATTCCAGAGTCGTTTACACATAAGTCCCAACCTTTTCAACTTAAGCTTACAACCTTGAGATTAAGTGTCTCAATTCATTCCGAAATATCTCCGGACCCGAACCAACTACCCTAACAAGTCACATAACAATTGTAAAGTGCAAAATGAGCAGTAAATTGAGGAACGAGGCTACAACTCTCAAAACGATAGGTCGGGTCGTTACAAAGAAACTCCTAGCTATAGTGATGGTTGTCACTAAATGTACCTAATATGTGTTGGGAGGAAACTTCATAGTGAGGACATATTAGAAGGCTTTGAAGTTCTTGTTGGGAAAAAAAATTGCACACGGGAACACGGATGAAATAGATAGCTGAACTCATGCATTTTGATTTTGTAATTGAGTGCAAAAAGGAAAGGGAGAATAAGGCAGATGATTCTCTTTCCAGGCTACCTACTGGTGAATAGTTTATGGTCTCTTTTGCACCCACTGAGCCTTCACTTTTTCAGAGGATTAAGGATAGTTGGGAGCATGTCCCAGAGATGGTGGAACTTATCAATAAGATCAAGAAACTGGATGAGGATTTGAAGTTCTACACATTCCTTAATTAAAAACTAAGGAGGTATGGTAGGTTGGTGATTGGGAATGACAATCAACTCAGACAAGATATTATTCAATCATGGCACGACAACATTAGTAGAGGCATTCAGGGATGAAGAACACTTATAGAAGAATCTCGTCTCTATTCTATTGGAAGAAGCTGAGAGATGAAGTTAACAATTATGTGAGAAAGTGTGCCGTGTGTCAGAAAGCAAATATGACACTGCAGCTTTCCCCGCGTTTCTCCAGGCATTAGCAATCCCTTATCAGTATGGTCCAATATTTAGCATCGACTTTATAGATGGGATATCATTGCTATCAGTCATCCCTACCCTGCTACTTCTGCAGCCCAAGTTTTTCTAGATCAAATATTCAAACTCCGTGGCATGCCAGAAAATATTATCAGTGACTGAGACTATATCTTTATCAGCAAATTCTGGAAGGAATTGTTTTCAATTAATGGAGTTACATTGAGCACCTCTTCAGCTTATCACTCATAATCGGATGGCCAAGCTGAGGTGTTGAATAGAATTGTGTGTTATTGCTAAAAACAACAAGATTAGGCCTCATATCTTCCATAGGCTGAATGGTGGTATAATTCCACCTTCCACTTTGCAATCAAGACAACACTATGTAAAGCCTTGTATGGGTAACCTCCTCCCATTCATTTACCGCAATACCTGGAGAACCTTTAGATTAAGAGATAGACAAAAGCATGATCAGAAAGGAGTTCAACACTTGGATGCTCAAATTTCACATGCATAGAGCTCAGCAAAGAATGCAGTCCCTAGCAAACAAGAGTAGAAGTAATGATAGTTGCAAGTGGGAGATTACATGTACCCAAAAATACAAACTTGCAAGCATTTCACTTTGTCAAACCAGAATTTTTTTCAAGTTGTCCGCTAGATATTATGGTCCTTATCAGGTTTTACAGAAGGTGGGAGCAGTGGCCTATAAGTTCTCACTACCCTCTCATATTGTTATCCATCCTACCTTCCATGAATCCCAGCTCAAGCTTTGCTATAAGGTGCCAAAACCTTTTGATCACCCCTAGTGGTGGACCTTACTAGTCCCTATTGTGCTAAACCACATAAAATATCGGAGAGGAGAATGATCAAAAACGGAAACAAGGCAGTTACTCAACTTCTGATTCAGTGGAAGAACACGCCAAAGGAACAAGCTACTTGGGAAGACTATCAATTACTGAAGAACAGGTTTCCAGCTTTCTTCCTTGAGGACATGAAAGATTTCAAGCAGAGATAAATGATGTAGAATCAAGTTTGAGAATAGAAAAGAGCTGATCGTTGTTGGACTCATAGCTTCTGGAGGAGCACGTAGCCATTAGTGAGTTAAAAAGTCCTGCTAAGTAACCTATAGTCCTCAATAGTTTTTAGTAGAAGCTTATGTATTTTCACATTTCGCATGTTAATTTCTTGGGATATCACCATCTAGTCCCTGATCGGATTTGCCTTTTAGTCTTGTATTGAATCCTTATCAATTTTGCTCTTTAGGGCGACTTAGGCAGAGTTTGAACGATATCAATTGTAACTATTTTCCTTTTCACTATTTTTATGAATCCAAAATATCTCTTAGCCGTAAGCTAGTTAGCTTTTTCTTTGCCTTTTACTATTTTATCTATTTTTGATCGATTCATTCTCAAGCACTAGTTTCATACACATCCAAATAAGAGCATGCAAACTGAAAAATGGAGAGAAAAAAGAAAAGAAAATAAAGTTAAACACGGCAGGGCATATTGAAAAGAGGAATATTGTTAAACGGGACAGGGCAGGTTAAATCTGTGGCAAGAAAGGCTTCACCCTCCCCGTCCCGCCTTCTTTGCCAGCCCTACATTTAAGAGTTTAGTATTACATACCCTTCATTCACATAACATCCTCTCAAAGATGAAGAAAAGCACCCAAACAAAATTGTGGGGGTGTGGGAGGGGGAGTTCCAAAACAGAGAGCAATGTAAAAGCTTCTCTTCCTTGTCATACCATTTGGTGACGTTTGGACTAATCATGTCGGTCAATCATGTACAACTGCAAAAGATTAGACTTTTGATAATCACATTAGGAGAAATTACGAGATAAATGGCCGTGTAAAACCATGCTCCTGCATATAGCAGGTTCAGTGATCCTCAAATCAACAGGTAACAGAAGGCTTTTGTTAAATCAGGTACCTTCCACAGGACATTAGATTCTTTAACCGGGCGAATCTCCCCACCAGATGGCGCTCTAGAACGAAAGCTGTTTCGTCCTAACCACCAGCTTCTCAGCCCTCAGCCCATATATGTGTTAATAAACCAGTTAAACAGCATGAAAGATCACAGAAGTGAGGGAAATGCGTCAAAACAACAAGACTAGAGACGCTTCAGGAAGTGGCAGACCCAAGGCTTGCATTGTTGCTCAAAGGGCTAAGAGGACTCTGATCCCACGTTTTGGCATTTGCGACATCTCCACCATCTTTGACAGCCAATTCAGTCCCAGGAGTTGGATGAGTCTCAGATTCTCTCTTCCCATTTGACATCATAGTATTCCTACTGGAATCTCGCTTTGCTCTGAAAACACCCCAGAGGTAGTGCTTACCCTGGAATCCTGCCAATTGATTTTCTCAAACAGCTTAACAATGAATCTTGGATAACGAAGGTAGTGCAAACCTAGAATACGTATTCATCTTTAATCAAATACTCCCATAATTCCAGTTTATATTGTCTCATTTGATTTGGCACGGTTATGTTATACTGAAAGTGGGTCCAAACTTCCATCTAAATTTTCTTTTAGGAGAAATAACAATTTTCAAATTTAGAAAAACTGTCCATAAAGCATTAACCCAGTGGCAATATGACAAGGCATACAACCTTCACCTTTGATAAGCATGAATGATGATTGGTTAATTGGTTCACTTAATGGAAGGATATATAATAAGAAGCAACTTTTTTCTAAAGAAACTGACTCAATTCAATAGGATTGTAGCTCAGTCTGCACTGTGCTTTGGATTAAAAAATGGACAAATCTCCCCCTTTTCTAACCCACAAGAAGACACTGTCTCTCTGCCTAAACATTTTTTGGGAATCATACCTTCTGGAACTCCAATCTATCCACTGACCACCAGTCCTCGACTTCCCATTACCAATCTCGTATCAATCAAAGACAAGTCTCCAAGTTTTCTTTTGTTTTTTAACACTCTTACTAGAATATAGAGAAAACGTTGAGAACTAGAGATGGTCCCACTGTTAGAAAGTTATAGAGAATCATATTTGGGAGTTCGGGACAAACCAAAATAGAAAGTACGTGTATAAAACTCACTCCAGTATAGTAGGGGCAGTTCCGTAGAAGTGAAAACCAAAAGCTCGGCATTAGTTACTATTGCTCGAAGAGCAAGTTCGTTACTGATCATCTTCTCCACCAATTGATCAAACACCTTTTCCCATCTATAGCAAGAAAAATAGGAGAATAAACCAAAACTTAATCAAAATAACTGGTGAATGGTGAAAATATACAAGTAATTACCTTATGTCCGATGGGAAAAAATACAGAGCAATGTTATCATCAGTCGGCTCTGATATAGTGAAACTCTTAGGCCATAAGTCAGATTTTGGAAGCATTTCCAGTTGAAGCGAAGCTGGAAGCAAACTTGCTTCTTCAAAAACCTTTTGGCATGCTTTAACTGAAAGGTGAGCTTGTCCATAAAATGTCTCGTACTCTTTGTTCCAGATGTTAAAACTACCCCTGTCAGACCACAATAAAGGATAAATTTTCATTAACATAATAATAGGTCCATCAGTTAGATTATCTCCCTAGTTAAAATTCATGAAAAAATTCATGAGATATCTCCTGACCTCCAAATGAAATCAATAAGAGGTTGCGCTCGGTCTTGGCCACCATGTTTGGGTTCATTTGGCTGTTCACCTTTTGAAAATTGAGAAGGATCTTTATTAACAACAGTTTTAGTTTGAGGTGTTAATCTTCTATCGTTTCCACTCGTCGATTCCTCCCCATGATGATTGCTACGCGACAACATACTCGTTGCCTTTTCAATCATTCCAGAAGAATCATCCTGTGTGCCAGGATGAATATCTCTCTCACAAGGTTCCTTCAAATGACGAGCTTGCAATTTTACCCTTGCCAGCGGGCCAGTAACTTCTTCCTTTGATCGCTTAGCTGGCAATGGAGAACCATTAGCTGATTCAGTTCGTTCATTGCACTCAATGCTTATCTGTGACTCGTGGGATTGCTCAGAAGAGCAACGTACTAGTCTCTGCTCATATTTCTCATCTCTTAATGAAGCAGGATTAGATCTCTTCTTGCTCGTCTTCACAACTGGACTATCACCCGCTATCTGACAATTCTCTACCAAATCAATCCCCGCACCTGGCTGATGAAGTTGTTGATCCCTACTTTGAAAACTCTTTAGTTTTGTCTCAGGAACATCCACTTTTGCCTTAGAAGTTGCTTTACAATGTCTTGAACTAGTGCAATCCCCATTTTCTACTGAGATGGCATCAGATTTCTTGATGTTTAGTTTGTCTGGCTCCTTCACTTCACAGTCATCACAGACCCAGTTGACAAATTCCTTGAAGGTGACTTTTTTAAGGCAGTAGCTGAAAAACAAGCAAGATCAACAAACCACATAACGAAACACAAAAGGATAACCTGTAACCCATCTTGGTATTTAACCTTTAACAGCAACTAATAAGTCATGCCATAGAAAGTATTATTTAAAAGAAAAGAAAATTGTTAAGTTCAAAGACCTAAAGAAAAGAGAAAAATCATGAGAAACTAGAAGAATGAAAGAGACATAATGAAGGCTTAATACTGTGATTAGTACAATGCACACATTTCTGTATGATATTTGTTTAATGTCGAATAATATCCAAATTAAGAACTTAAGTATGTGAAATGTTAAAATTCTAGCACACCCGATGTCAAAGTAGGCAAATTATTGGGTTTGCTTATTTAGAGAACGTAGAAATTACATTTCGTTGGAAAATCTACAAAATGCTACCAGAAAAGTTGTGGCTGCTGGAATCTCGCCAAGATAGAGGATGTGAAAACGATTGACAGAAAGGTCACGTCATTACCTGAACGATCATCAAAAGAGAAGTGGTGCCATCATAATAATCACAGGAAAGAAGAGCGAACACCGAAACGGTCATCAAAAAGAGATACGCATCTCTACAACAATCACTGGAAAGATGCACGATATAATTGGAATGATCGTCAAAAGGTAAGGGCAGCAATACCAAAACAGCTATAAGAAAGAGGAATGGCACTGCTGTAAAATGACTTAGTGCTATTTGACCGGCCGCATGAAGAAAAATGTGATGCTGCCAGAGAAGTGTGGTGCCGCCTGATTGGTCACCGGAAAGAGGCATTGTAGCCTAGGTGGTCACCGCAAAGAAGAAGGAAAAACTTTAACCGGTCAAATGACACAAGGCCATCAGCTGGTAGGGAGAAGCTACTTGATTTCTCTACCAAGATCGTAGAGGCTCTAACAACTATGGTATCAGACACATTATACATATGATATTTGTCCGGTGTGAATTAATAAGCAACATAAGAACCCAACTCTTCTACCACTATAACTCAAACATTCTAACAGAAAACAGAACCCTGGAGGAAGAGGAAGTTGCTTTCTGAACAAATAACCAACATTTTGTACAACATTCAAAAAATGAATAGCTCAAAAAAAATTGGATTGCCCGTTATAAGCTTCTTTTTTAAGGTTAATTTAAGTGTTGAAGGCAAAGGGTTGTAGCCTTGTAGGTACATCAAATTTCAAAGAACTTTTAGTTTGCAAAGATCCTTTTTAATAAGACAATGATTTAGAATAAATGGCATTGCGACATACAAAAGTATGGTTTTACAACAAAATTCGAAACTTCATCCATCTTTATAACTTTTTTGGATAAGTAACTTCATCCACCTATAAAGTTTGGAATATCATTTCAAAGCAAAAGATATAAATGAAATAAAAAGGAGCTCTTGGCTATCCACAACGGACTCTGTCAGAGCTACTCTCACATGTCCTTCATATTGACTATCTTTTGTGTTTTCTAACTTGTTGACACTTCCGATACGCACCAGGAACTCCCAAACTATGTTACTTAAACATAGAATAATCAAGGATCATAGTTATGTGGCAAAACTACAATGTATTAATACATGGTCTACATCCTCCCCGTCTTTCCTACACCAGCAGCACCAATTGAATAGTATGTCTTCTCCTTAGGTCATCTGTCGCTAAGATGGCATTCAAAACTGCATAATGCATAAGAAAATCATTTTGTTTGGTCCCTTGTCCTCCAAAATGTGATTTCGCGTGGGCTTTGAAGCAACCACTATTGTAAAAAAGATCATAATACAACTGCAGTGAGAACTTTCTGAAAGTTCTTTACCAATGATCTCCCCTAATCAGTGTCTCTTTTACTAAATAACACTCCCTCCGTTCCAACTTGTTGGCACATTTGACTAGAAACAAAGTAAAGATATAAAGGAAAACTTTTGACATAGAATAAATATAAACAAAATACCAAATGTATTCTTGTACCAAATAATTAGTTCTGGTATCCTCTGGACTCTACAACAAGTCATGATATAGCAGAATGGGAATGTAAAATTACTACAGTAACTTCTAAAGATAGAAAGGTACAAATCTATTAGGGATGGACAAAAAAACAGAGCAAAGCAAATTTGAATGGAGGAAGTAATACTGTAAATTTTCTATAAAAGGTTGTTAATATCATCTCCACTTCCACTTATATATAGATCTTCTGAAAGATATTCATCGACATTTGGTTTCCCACTCTTTAAGGAGCTCGACTACTGAAGGGAGATGCATCAAAGGGGGTTCTAGTGGATGGTCTATTTGGAGATGGGTCATCTCAGAGCTTCTTGAAAGGAACTTGTTGTTTGGTACTTGCTCTTTCTCTTTCTTGGAATACCTATATAATTGTTGCTGCCTTGCTGGTATGAGTGATTTCTCCACTTAGTATAAACACTTAATTGGGGTATTTCCCTTTCAAACATTAGAATTTATTACCTCATCAAAAAAGTTTGGGAGCTCTGTTATTGTTGCATCTTTGATAGTCGTGAGAGTTCGTATGTTCCTTCCCTATTACTTTTCAGTTTTCCTTTCACATTCAGGTTGTATGTGTCCTGAATTGTTCAGATGAAACTTCTGCTGCTGTGAATTGATTAATCAAATTTCCTAGTTTTGAAAACTCAATAACAAAAAATCGAAGTGCTTGATTTAAGACAACCGTCCATGAAGTTAAACAAGCAAAGCTTGAGAGAAACAGGAGCAGTTTTTCTCAGACAAACCTTTTGAGGAATGTTCAATGCAAGGAGAAAAAGTAAATTAGTTGGGACCATCAAGTTTAAGTTAATTCAAATTAATAAAATACAAAGAGCTACTAGTTTGTTCAATTTCAACGCTGATAAAAAAAAATCAGTAGGTTTAGATGTCCTTGTGAGTAACCCCATTGGAACTGCTGACAGCTGATATTAATTCCCAGCTTAAACTTTATACTGGAACCATGTGTGTCTAAGAAATCATATTGTATATCAGTCCAATCCACAATTAAAATAATTTAGGTGTAAGTTATTTCCATTTCTTTTTTTTTAAAGTACGGTGGTATACAGGCGAACTTGGTGCATATTGACTATTCCACTAGGTACATGTTACTCCCACAGGTACAAGTACCGATCTGTCCACCACAAGTACATGTGCAAGTTATTTCCATTTCATAGCTACAGTTCACACCGGAAAAGGTTTCTGATGATTTTACAGCAACGAATCTCAATTCCATCATAGGTTCATGTAAACACTCGAGCTACTTATAAAGATCATTGATGCCCCTGCTTTAAAACCAAATAAAAACACAGCATACACACTTAAAATGTAATGATCCAAACAAATGGTCCATCGACTATTTGTTGGCTAGCTTGATTGCAGGAGACTCATTTGTAGGAGATTTGATTTAGGGAATTTTTATTCAAATTGATTTGTTGTAATAGTTATAATTGATTTCCTTTCTAAATTAATCAAAGGACCTTTCGTAAACGTACGCTTGCTCATTGGATGTAAAGATACAGCGAATACAAGAAGTTTTCCTTCTTGCTAGAAATTTTCATGGTGTTAGAGCCATTGCTACCATGAGTTTTCCTCTGGTGCACTAGGGTTCCGTAGGCAAAGTTTTCTCCCCATTTCTAATTTTTTTTGGGTGAAGTCGCTGCCCGAGCAGCTTCACCGCCTTCTGTCAGTCCTATACACAAACTAATACAATCACAAGCTCCGGCTGACAAAGGCGAACGAACCCCAGCCAGCCGCTGCTGGAGACACCCCTAGATGACACTGTTACGTGCTGGCGCATGAAGCCATTTCCAGCAAAACTTTTTCCAGGTTTTTTCTTGCTTAGGGCTCGCCTGGAATTCCAAGCACACTCATATAATTTTCTACACTTTCCAACCACGAAAGGCTAGGGTTCCAACGTCCAATCACTATTCCTGTCAGATCCCTTCATCTCCTTCAATTTCCAGATATTTTTTAAGCAATAGAGTTGACATACAGCATCTTTGTGAATTAATTCTTCTTGGAAGGCAAGAGGTTCAAATTGGTTTTCTTGTTTGTCAAATGTTGCAAGAACACTTGTTCGTTTTAGATCTTCGTTTGTTCAAACTATGGAGGGTCACAAAGGAAGTGGATAAGAACTCTCTCTCACAAATTAGTGCCGTAAAATTAGATGGGGCTGGTACGTAGCTTGCTTTCAAATACTATGCAACCCCAAATTTCTAAGCAATACTTATTGCTTGATACTACTGAAAAGATCTGAAATTCAACTAAGTGCACTTACTCCTCCAAGGGAAATAATGTACAAATCTTGAGATTCGAAATAAAATTTATGCCACTAAGCAATGTGAGTTGATCATCACGGATTATTATTCCAAGTTAAGTGGGTTATGGCGGAAGATTAACTACTATCAGGATCTCCAAGCAAAGTGTGCCAATAATGCAGTTCTCTTTCAATAATTAGTTAGAAAGAAAAGCGTCTATAATTTTTTGGCCAATTTGAACCAAGAGTATGACCAGATCAGGATCAGGATTCATGTTCTTAGTAAAATTCTTTTTCCTTCTCTTGAGGATGTATATTCCTATGTTCAACAGGAAGAAAATCGACAAGGGGTCATGCTTTATCAGGCGCCAATCGAGTAGTCTGGGTTGACTGTCTTTGATGAGCAACCAAAGGCAATCACTTTTGATAAGGATCACTTGCTGTGATTATTGTGGGAGGACAAGGCATACAAAGGAGACATGTTGGAAGCTACAATAGACAAACTACAAATCGTGGAGGAAAACGTATGTCCATCAAGGGGTCAAACTAATATCGTGGAAAATGTGGAGATGTCTAGGGAAACTGCTTCGGGAGAAATTACCTTTGGATGAAGTTCGGCATCTTCGTCGTCTCCTTTACAAATTTAACTCTTCTAATCTTGCCACTTCTAATTACGTACAATTAGTCATTGCCTTTAATGCTCACCTTAATTTTTGGATTATTGATTCGGGTGCGACAGCTTCTCTAATGCTTTCAAAACTACTCTACTAGTCCCAAAGGGGATTATATCAGAATAGCCAATGACTCCCTAACTCTTATCTTTGGAACATGTTTTGTTGTTGGTACACCTAATATCATATTATCATCCATTCTCCATGTACCCGAGTTTCCTGACAACATATTATCAGTTAGCTCCATCACCAAAAAATTAAATTATAGTGTCGAGTTCTTTCCTGATCATTGTATTTTCCAAGGTCAAACAAGGAAGAGGGTTGGCAGTGGTAGATTGCATAATGGATTGATGGAACTAAAGACTCTTATCAAGCTTTTTGGAAAAAATAAGGATGTCAACCAAGAAATAATGTAGTATGGCATATACAATTGGGGCACCCATCATTTTTTGTCTCAAAGAATATCCTAGTTTGTTTCCAAAACTGAATTTGATCTTTGTTTTGTGATGCTTGTAAATATGCCAAGCATACAAGAAACTATTATCCTTTGATTGATCATAAAAGTACAACTCTTTTTTCGACCATCCATTCTGATGTATGGAGTCCTACTCAAACAATTTCTTTATCTAGTAGTCGATAGTTTGTTACTTTAAATGATTGTTGCATTAGGATACCTTGGGTATACTTGTTAAAGGACAAAAGCAAAATTTTCTCTTTCTTTAGTCATTTCAGAAGAAGATTCATACTCAATTTGAGGCTAAGGTAAAAATCTTGCAAACTAACAATGGCACAGAATACATGGATAAAATTTGGTGCTTATTTGGAGTTTTATGGGATAATCAATCAAATTAGTTGTGCTTCTACTAATGGGAAGAGAGAACTAGCAATAATTGTCTTCTGCACAAAGACATGACTAGGCGGTCATGGTGACAACCACAGTGACGGTCCAATATTGATCCTGGCTTTGAAAAACTCCCTCGTAACTCGGATAAAAAGCATGTTTTGATAAAATTGCAAAATATTGTTGATGATGTTACGTTAATGTATGTTGACTTTTACCCTATATTACTTTGATATGAAATGAGCATGTTGTTCCTATCGTACGTTACTAATCCCCAAACAAGACGACTATTGTTGAGTTATCACACTCACCAGTCACTGTGAGTGACCCCCTCATCTCATCCTTCATAGATTCGTTAGTTGTCTGATACTACTACTCTAGATATGTGACCCACTAGTAGAGAGTTGCCCAAGGTAATCCCTGCACTTTCTATGATGAGCATTATCTTTTATTGTTTTGGTTAACTATTGGTGGATCTTGAATATATTGCGTTGATTGGTTAAAAGCAGGATTATTGTAATGCTACTAGTATGGAGGAAACTTCCAAATTTTTGTCATGAAATAGGTTGGATTGCTAGGTGAGCCAAGTTTCACGTATAGCCAGTCACGACCCAAGCCGTGATTGAAAGATCATGCTCGAGATCGAGAATAAAATTGCAATAGAGTACGATGTTTGAACTATAACAATAACAACACTGTTGATTCAACTTACCGATGCACAGCAACTTCCAAGCATTTCACACAGAAAACAAATGCATTAGACCAACCTTCATCACCACAATTTAGACATATTCTGACCTGCAGTCAACCGCAATATAACTAATTAAAGATGCAGATTATCATTATGCAAGAAATATAAAATTACGCAGAGCAATGTTGTCAAAGGCGAAAAGCTCTAAAAAGCGCTCTAGGTCTATTTGGGCTTTAAGCGCAAAGCGCACTTAAAGTGTGGGATTTAGTTAAAAAGGGTGCAATGAAGGAAATAAATAAAAATTTATATGTAATTCAAGAACAAAGTAACAAATTTATTCATAATGTTTCCCTTAGCAGCTAATACACTTATTTCTGATTATAGTTGTTGTTTAGTGCCGATTGATTCAAGAGAGAATTCATGGGCAATGAGGTGCACGCCTTAGTGTCTTGCCTTACACTGACACGCAACTAAAGCGAGGTGAAGCACCCTCCTTGAGCTTCTGAGCTCCGGGGCTTAAGCGCGCCTTAAATGAGCCTTTGACAACACTAACGCAGAGTCTAAGGTTTCTTGTTAGAGGGGAAAGAAACTATAACACGCAGAGCTACAAACTTTAGGTAGAGAGTACTGAGTAGCCTTTTTTGCAAAAATCTTTTTTTTCTTAAATATTGTGCCCCATCAGACACTGTCATATAAAATGAAATGGAGGGAGTACGTTACATAGACGGCTAAGGATGCGTGTGTGATTAACTGATACAGTTTAGCACTTAGGTTATGCATATCTTTTTAAGGACACGTGCCATGTACCAGGGTGTGCAAGGATCACATATGATTGCATCAAGTTTTTTGCTAAGTTTTAGAGTATTTTGAAGAACCAACAAAAAGTACCCACACCCGTTCGACACGGGACATCAATGCAAATGAAGTATCAATGTAACATAGGCAAGTGAAACACTTTGGCCTTGAAGTATCAATGTAACATAGGCAAGTGCAGCATGTTCCTAAATTTTAGTGTACTTTGAAAAGTTCACGTGAGATATCCACACACATGTCTGACCATTCAACATGGGTACATCAAGACATATGAAGGATCCATGTAATACTATAAGATTATAATCTACACCAAGGTGAACTAAACTCCCACTCATCTATAAGACCTTCAAAACAAAAAGGTTCAGAAGTCGCAGAAAAGCAACAAAAAAGTAAAAGAGAAGGTCTGATTTCTCTCTAGAGTTCCAAGTAAAAGCTATTATTCTCCGTTTGTAGGTTCAGAAGTCAAGGAAAAAGCAACAAAAAAGTAAAAGAGAAGGTCTGATTTCTCTCTAGAGTTCCAAGTAAAAGCTATTATTCTCCGTTTGTAGGTTCAGAAGTCAAGGAAAAAGCAACAAAAAAGTAAAAGAGAAGGTCTGATTTCTCTCTAGAGTTCCAAGTAAAAGCTATTATTCTCCGTTTGTAGGTTCAGAAGTCAAGGAAAAAGCAACAAAAAAGTAAAAGAGAAGGTCTGATTTCTCTCTAGAGTTCCAAGTAAAAGCTATTATTCTCCGTTTGTCACCCACAAAACTCTATAGTTTTCCTCAATCATTTCTTAAGGTGCTTGATTAAAAACCTAGCTATATTTATGAACCGAAAATTTTATTTTGCTGTTGGGAACACAAATCTTCGGATATGACAGCAAACTCTTCTGATACAGATGTATGGTACGATTGAGCGGAAAGAAAGAAGCATTTAGTTAGAAGGATGACTGTGAGAAGTCCTTTTATTGCTATGCCCTCCTCCACATAGCATTGAAGGCAAAGGTGCCTGCGCAAAAGATGAAAGCTCACAAAACATTCCTATGACTATTTTTGTACTCAAAAATACAATTATTATGGAAGATACATAAGCATGTCGGAAATATAGGGGGAACACAGGTGTTTGATTATCTTGCCAGAGGTTTGTGTGTTCTAAAAACAGGGAGGAATACCTCGAGAATAAGATTGAGAGATTTGAAAGTACAGGCATGAAGAAAATAGTGGAAGCTCAACCAAACGAGATCAGAAGCACCTTCTCACAGGTGATAAAGCACTCTGCTCGAGTTTCCCTATAGAAGAGAAGCTGAATGAATATTGGTAACGAAATGGAAATTGAAGCAAGCAACAGTGAAACTCAAATGGTGATCTCTAACTGTCATGTAGGCTCCGAACAGATCTAGATAAGGATGAGTGTAGATAAACTCTTGGACTTCCTTTACATCTATGGTCACAGACCAGTTTGGCAGAAGTAGACCAGATCATAATTACTAAAGAGTTGGGATGAACACTAAAATTCCCCAAAAATAAAAAAGAGATCCCATTACCTCACCCTAACCCCACAACTTTCAAATATCAAAATGTTTCTTGTTCCCTCTCTCCTCTTTGCTCTAGTCATTCCTGTCAAAAGCCAACTCCGATCACCGGCAATCCATAACTCCGATCACCGGCAATCGTGGGTCCCTTCATTGATTAAAGCTACCCTCCAGTTTCGGTCAAGCCATCATCATCACAGTCCCCTTAACTCTTGTTGAAAATCATCTAAGATAAATTACCTTGTTTTCCAATTCTTTTGAACTGTGAAGGAAGAAGGGTGGGATTTGGTGAGGTGAGGGGACTGTTTAGATGCTTAAAGAAGAAGGTTTTATGTTGTTGTTGATTGATTCTAGTTGGATATGGTTTGATTTTGATTTCCTAAGTTGGGGATGCCCATTGTTAGTTGTTTATTCAATCCTGGGTTGATTTAAACCACCACAGTAGTTTAAACAACCCGTGGGTGTTTATAAAACCCTGGGTAGTTTACGGTTGTTTAGGGTATTTGTTTCATAAACAATCTTGTGTTGTTTAAACAACCTGATACAAAGAACATGTGGTTGTTTGCAGGTTTCTTGTATAAACCACCTATGCTTCTATAAATAAACAGTGGATTGTTTAACCTGTGATTGTTGTTGTCAAGGACTGTTTAATTTTATTTGGGTTAAAGCGAAATTATTTATTTGCATCGCTGATGATTTTTAATTATTTTGTGTGTGTAGATAACATAATAAGGAAACATAGTCATTGAAAGCTCATCCTCCAAATATACCAGTAAAAGAGCGAGAACATCATAGGTTGTCCAAACCATAGCTCCGAACAAGTTAATAGAGAGCAACCAAAATCCCCCCTAGAGGGCTCCTCACCTCATAGAGAAACAAACGACGAAAATTCGATGGAGGTAGAAATATCTTGATTATCTTTTATAACTTCTGGGCATTAAGTATGCAACACATGCGGTTCCAAACAAGGTTAACTTGAGCTTAACATAGCTTGATAATTTTGATGAAATTAATAATTGATAGAAATGGGATGATTACAGGTTCTTAAATCAACCAACAAACTGAATCCTCCGTAAAGGGGTCCTCACCTCACAGAGAAACAAGAGATGAAAGATCAATCGAGGAGCCGGCTACCCAAACAAGAGATGAAAGATCAATCGAGGAGCCGGCTACCAAAACAAGAGATGAAAGATCAACTGAGGCTTGTTAGACAACCACCCTTCAAGAAACATAAACACAAAATTTCTCTTTATGTGATGCTATACAAAATTAAACATTCAAGAAAGCCCAAATGTGGTAGGTGATGAGTAGATAAACACAGCACTAAGACACTAAAATTCCAACTCATCCTTCCCTCCTTTAACTTGTTCACTTCGGGTTAATTTAATATAACAAACCCATTAAGGGAAGGGGCCCACTTCCTAATTTATCCTAAGGGCATGAATTTCATTGGACTTCCTGTCGGTTAGGTTCATTCCCTCCATATCACACAGAACTGGCTAGAAAATGCTTTACAGAATAACCATTACTGTAAAATTGAAGCAAAGAAGTAACAGTGTAAGCACCAGAAAACTTACCATGGTGGGAAAAAAATTTCAAGGACCCAGCAACAAATGCAGATGAGCAGCGGCTCTCTGCTTAAGAAAAGCTCATAGCAGACTGTCAAAAGATTTTAGACCAACCAACAACTTAGTCAAAAATCTGAAGTCAGAAAACCCAGCAAGAACTGTGTGAATACTGTTTAGAGGTTCAGGGCGAGTGATGTATGTTTTAAACTTCGAATTGGATAGAACCCTATTGGAAGATTATCAAAGGATTCGTTTTCCTTTCTTTTAAATAGTTCTTGGATAGATGATCAAAAGACTGCTTTTTTGCTTCCTCCTCTACCTTTTTCAAGTTTTAGTCGCCAAATCCCTAAAGCGCCAACGGGAAAGGACAGTGGCAAAACAGAAGTATGGATCTCTTTTGATGGCTCGCGATTTAAAAATTTTAAATAGGGTTTTCCTTTCCCCACTTCGCACCTTTTTTTATAATAAAAAAATTTAATATGTGATCCTACAAATTTAAAGGGCAAAGATTTTGTTGGACAATGACATTTTTGTGGCTATGAAAATTTCTTATTAAATATAAAATGGGTAAAATAAAATATTTAAAATTAATTATTCTCAAATATAAAAATATATTATTCTATTCGAAACAGTTTAATAAAAAAAGTGTGTCATTTAAAATAAAGTACTATTTTATTCAAATTACACATGGGATAGGTAGGGGCACCGTAAAATAACATCATCTTATACAGTGAGAATAATGCTGTTTGATACCACTACACAAGTCTCGAAATATAAAGATATGAAATAAAACAATAAAGAAAAGAAGAATATTGCAAGAAAAAGAGAGAGTGAATTTTATTGATTTTGGATAAACTACAATGGAATATAACCCTTTTGTTTATAGGAAAAAATTGACTTTGCCATCAAGTAACAAACCTTAAAATCTCTCTAAAATATAGAATTCACCTTAAATACAATTCTATTTAACACATTAGCAAACCATTGGGAGGGTGCTACTTACGAAACAAATCCAACTTACTACTTACAACATTCAGAAAATATCAATCTAAAAAGACATTCATAATAATTTCGTAGCGGAAATAGACCTATGGGATAAAGGTTTCAAGTGCAATATTATTATTTTTTAAAATACACTTCGTAAAATTTTTTAAGGAAGTTCGAATCATCTACGCCATAGAGGAAGTCCGAATCGTCTACGCCACAGTTCAACCACAACTTGAGGAAGTTCGAATCGTCTACGTCGTAGACCAACCAAATACGTCCACTTCCTTAAACATTTCTATGACGACCCGGCCGGTCGTCTTGAGAGTTATAGCTCTGATCCCCTATTAACTGTTTTCGCGTATCTATTTCTGCTATTGTGATTTACCGGGAGGCTTCATTTTTGTTTTTGGAGTGTTTTGGGACACTTAGTCCTTAAACGGGAGCTTAAGCCTTAAGATTTGGACCGTAGTCGGAACTGTGTGAAGACGACTCCGGAATGGAGTTATGTCGATTTCGTTAGCTCCGTTAGGCGATTTAGGACTAAGGGATCTGTCTGGATTGTGTTTTGGAGGTTTGAAGTTCATTTAGACTTAAAATGGCGAAAGTCGAAGCTTGGGAGATTTTGGTCGGCAGTGAAATTTTTTATATCGGGGTCGGATTCCTATTTCGGAAGTTGGAGTAGGTCCATAGGGTTGAATATGACTTGTGTACAAATTTTGGGGTCAATCGGATGTGGTTTGATAGGTTTCATCATCGGTTGTCGAATTTGGAAATTTCAAGTTCTTTAAGTTTGAATTGGAGGATGATTCATGATTTTAGCATTGTCTGATGGGGTTTGAAGGCTCGATTAAGTTCGTATGGTGTTTTAGGATTGGTTGGTATATTTGGTTGAGGTCCCGGGGGCCTAGGGTGAGTTTCGGGTGCTTAACGGATTGAATTGGGACTTAGGAAAGTTGTTCAATTTGTTGCATCTAGTGTAACCGCACCTATGCACTTTGGGACGCAGGTGTAGAGCCGCAGAAGCGGATATGGAGTCGCAGATGCGGATTTTTCCCTTGTCCAGCTGGGACCGCAGAAGCGGATGCGCAGAAGCGGTACGAGGTAGCAGGAGCAGGCTCGCAGGTGCGACCCAGTGCTCGTAGATGCGGTCCCGGTCCATTTAAGTTGTTTTCGCACTTGCGATGGTTCTTCCGCTTTTGCGTGACCGCAGAAGCAGGTAATTAATCGCAGGTGCGGTTTAACTGGCAAAAAAGGGGCTAAATCGAGGTTTGATTCATTTCTTCATTTTTGGACTTGAGATTCCGGAAATTGGTGATTCTTCGTGGGATTTTCATAAAGAGCTTTGGGGTAATGATTCCTAACTCATTTTTTGTTGTATTTCATTAATTTGTAGTTGTTTCCTCCATTTAATTTCGAATTTGAATTGAAAAGTTGGGAAAATTGGGGGAAATTTCTTCAACGGGATTTTCGAGTTTTGTTGTTGTTGTTGATGTCTTTCACATTTTTGCCTTTTCATTTATTTGTTGTAGTTTACGATGCTGATACTATTTTTCTTATTTCTGTTGTGGTTACAGATCTCTTGTCTCTTAGCCGAGGGTCTCCCCGAAACAGCTTCTCTATCCCTTCGGCGTAGGGGTAAGGTCTACGTACATTCTATCCTCCCCAAACCCCACTAGTGGGATTCTACTGGGTTGTTGTTGTTGATTGGGATTTAGACATCGTATTTGGATAACTTTGGTATGAGTGAACTCGTGAGTGAATGGGTGTTCATATTTCGTGACTTTTACTCGATTTCGAGCCGTGGGCCCGGGGAGGCTTTTTGGGGAGATTTTCTAATTTCTTGCTTTAGCTTTGATTTCAGTAGCTAGATTAGTTACTTGTAGTTGTATTCATGTTATGCAATTGATTTTTGCTAGATTTGGGCAATCCGGAGTCGGATTTTCGTAGAAAGAGCGTTGTTTCAGATTGATTTGAGCTTGGTTCGAGGTAAGTGGCTTGCCTAACCTTGTGTGGGTGAGCTCCCCTTAGGATTGGTACTCTTGATATATGAGCGACGCGTACACGAGGTGACGAGTACGTACATAGGCTAATTTTTGGGGAAAAACCCGATTTCTACTAAGTAAATACATGTTTTCCTTCTTATTTGAATCTTATTAGCATGTGTAGTATCTTGTTAGACTAAAATAGCATGCCTACTTGCCTTAACTGTTTATCTGAACTACGTGCAGCATGTTTAGTGAATTTACCTATCTATCCTTAACTTGTACTTAGATTGAATTGTAGGATTTCGTGCCATAACTATTGAATTCTATTGTTTGGCTGCATATTTACTTTGGGATTACGGAACGGTATTCCGGGAGATCCCCCCATTCTGCATATTTACTTTGGGACTACGGAACGGTATTCCAGAAGATCCCCATGTTTTACATATTTACTTTAGGACTACGGAATAGTATTCCGAGAGATCCCCCTGCACATTTACGTTTGGGACTACGAAACGATATCTCGGGAGATCCCCTATTGTATTTATGTGTACTGAGTTGTTGCCTTCTATGATTTCTTTCTTGTTAAATTTCAGTCTTTATTTTACTGCAATATTTCATTCTTTCCTTGCTTTATTATTTATTTACCAGTAGGGCCCTGACCTGACCTCGTCACTACTAGACCGAGGTTAGGCTTGGCACTTACTAGGTACCATTGTGGTGTACTCACGCCCTTTCCTGCACATGTTTTTTTTGTGCAGATCCAGGTTCTTCTTACTAGCCTCATTCATAGTTGTAGTCGCTGCTGCCGGAGACTTCAAGGTACATCTGCCCGCGCCCGCAGATCCTCGGAGTTTCCCTCTATCCCCTTATGTTCATTTTTCTCTCTTTTCTATAGACGGTGATGTACAGAACAATTAGCTATCAAAGAAGCTTGTGACTTACAGTGTTTCGGGTCTTGGAGAGTGTTATGTATATGTTGCGAGTTGATAATTGTATATGCCAAGCGGCATTAAATTGCTTATTTAGATTATTGTTACTGTTAATTATTAATGTTCATGCTTTTATTTCATTTCCGCAGAGTGTTAGGCTTACCTAATCGTAGAGACTAGATGCCGTCACGACAATTCACGGAGGGAGAATTTGGGTCGTGACAACTTCTCCTTAGATTTTATAAGGGTAAATATACCTTAAATACATAATCAAATATTTATATAAGTTCAGTGATTCTAGCATGTCAAACTAAACATGATATCGGTGGAAAACATCCTAAATTTTAAAAACAGAAATTCAGGAAAATACCAATGTCTTGTATTTTTGCTAAGTTTCAAATAAGTAAACGGAAGAACTAGACTTTATGGTCTTTATGAAAGTTGTAGATTTAAATATGTAACGACTCGGTCGGTCGTTTTGAGAGTTAGCGCCCCGATCCCCTAGTAACTGCTTTCCCCATGTCTATTTCTGCTTTTGGGCTTGTCGGAGCGTTTAGTTGTGAATTTCGGAGAGTTATGGGACACATAGTCCCTATATATGAGTTTAAGCTTTAGAAATCGGACAGTAGTTGGAATTGTGTGAATACGGATCCGGAATGGAATTCCATCGACTCCGTTAGCTCCGTTGGGTGATTTCAGGATTGGGAGCGTGTCTGGAATGTGTAGTAGATTTAGGCTTGGATTGGCGAAAGTTAGAATTTCGGCGATTTCGGCCGATAGGTGAAATTTTGATATCGGGCTCGGAATGGAATTCCGAGAGTGATTGTAGGTTCGTAGTGTCATTTATGACCTGTGTGTAAAATTTGAGGTCATTCGGATTAGTTTTGACGTGTTTCGGAATCGGTTGTGGATTTTGGAAATTTCACAAGTCCTTAGGCTTGAATCCATGCATAAATTGTGATTTTGGTGTTATGTGATGTGTTTTGAAGGTTCTACTAAGTTTGGATGAGGTATTAGGACTGGTTGGTAGTTTTGGTTGAGGTCCCAGGGGCCTCAGGTATGTTTCGGATGCTCAACGGGATGGTTTGAACTCAAAAACCAGCTGAAGCACTGCTGGTTCTGGTGTTTCGCACCTGCGGAAGGGGAGCCGCAAGTGCGGATGAGAGCCTCGTAGGTGCGGATTTGGCCAAGGTCATCCAGGCTCGTAGGTGCGGTCGAGGTTCCGCAGTGCGGCTCCAGCCTTTTTAGTGAGTTTTCGCACCTGCGATGCATTTTCCGCAGGTGCGGGATCGCTGGGCAGTCAATACCAAATTCGAGGGTTTGAAATTCATATTTTCTAAAAACGATTTGGATCTCGGGATTAGGTGATTTTGAGTGGTTTTTGAAGAGAAGACTCACAGGTAACGATTCCTAATACTATTTCACTTATATATCATTAATCTATAACAATTTCTTCAATCTAATCAAGGAATTTAGGTGAAAATTTATGAAAATGGGATGAAAGTTCCCCAAGTAGAAATCTGAGAATTTAAGGAGATTTTGACATCGGATTTTGATGATTCTTGTTCGAGTGAGTTCGTGAGTGAATGGGTGTTCTAAATTTGTAACTTTCACTCGATTCCGAGACGTGAGTCCGGGGAACTTTTTGGGCAATTTTCCTAATTTCGCATATTAGCTTTGAACTAATTAGTTAGCTTGATTTCTTAAAGTGATATTTACATTATGCACTTGAATTGAATAGATTTGGTTCATTCGGAGTCGGGTACTCGTGGAAAGAACGTGGTTTCGAGTTGAGTAGAGCAGTCGAGGTAAGTGGTTTGCCTAACTCTTTGTTGGGGACTTCCCCTTAGGTTGTTTTGATATTAATTGTTGTGTGGGCGCTGTGTACGTGAGGTGACGAGTACATACACGGACCATTATAGGAAAAATTCCATTTTTCTCCGAAAATTATAAATTGTTTTTCTCCTTTTACCTTGCTTTACCCTGTTAAATTGTTCAACCTAGATTAGGAAAGCATGCTTACCTGTTTAACATTAAATTCCCTATCTGACATTGTGTGCACCATGTTTGTTAGCTTATTGCTTTTCCTACCTGCTATTTGATGAACCGTTTCAATTGATGCCTTATCTGTCATTCGTTCCGCATTGCATATATAAATTGGGGTTACAGACGTATTCAGGGAGATCCCCATGTACTGCATATTTAAATTGGGACTACGGACGTATTCTGGGAGATCCCCCTGTACTGCATATTTAAATTGGGACTACGGACGTATTCCGGGAGATCCCCCTGTACTGCATATTTAAATTGGGACTACAGACGTATTCCAGGAGATCCCCATGTACTGCATATTTAAATTAGGACTATGGACGTATTCCGGGAGATCCTCATGTACTGCATATTTAAATTGGGACTACAGACGTATTCCGGGAGATTCCCATATACTGCATCTTTATATTTGGGACTATGGGACGGTATCCCTGGAGATTCCACTATGTGATACGTTGTGCTGAGCCGAGGGCTCCCTATTGCTGCTTTATTTTAGATTATTCATTTTTACTGCTTACCTTAGAATTTATTTTCCTTTTGTACTATTTTAAACTGTTGTACTAATAAATCCAGTAGAGCCTTAACCTGACCTCGTCACTACTTGACTGGGGTTAGGCTTGACACTTACTGGGTACCAATTGTGGTGTACTCATGCCCTTTTCTGCCCATGTTTTTCGTGTGCAGATCCAGGTACCAGTACTCAGTTTCGTGGCTAGGGGTCGTTGTAGCTGCTTCGAGGAGACCGCAAGGTAATTCTGTCGCGTCCGCAGAATCCTCCGAGTCACCTTCCATTCCAGTCTAGATAGAGACATATTATGTATTTCCTTTTTGTCGTATAGAGATATTATGGTATAGAGCTTGTGGCTTAAAAGTGACATTCCGGGTTTTGAGAATTGTTCCCGTACATGCCGAGTGGCGATATTTCATTTAGTATATTTACTTTATTCCGTCTTTATTTTATTGTTTTTATTTAATATCTTCCGCAAATTTAGGCTTACCTAGTGGTAGAGACTAGGTGCTGTCACGATACCTTTTGGAGGGTGAAATCGGGTCGTGACAAGTTGGTATTAGAGCGTCTAGGTTCATAGGAGTCACAAGTCACAAGCCGATTTATCAGTGTCTCACGGATCTATGTGGAGACGTTCATATCTATCTTCGGGAGGCTATGTAACTTTTAAGAACAATCACATTCTTTGGAATTTCTTGTCGTGCTAGTTACTCACATCAAAAATATAAAACCCTATTCTACTCTTTTCTCACAGATGGTGAGGACCCGTACCGGACGTACCAACGATCAGGCACCTGAGCCCCCATCCAGAGCCGCCAGAGGCAGGGGAAGGGGTAGAGGACGACCACGGGGTGCAGCCCGAGCACTGGCGAGAGCAGCGACGGAGGAGCCCCCAACAACTATAGTTGGAGGGGCACAGGAGGTCCCTACTGTTACTCCAGCCCTCCAGGAGACATTGGCTCAGTTCATGAGCGCTTTCAGCACTCTAACTCAGGCGGGACTACTTCCGATGGCTCCAACCGCATCTCAGGCCGGGGGAGGCGCACAGACTCCCGCAGCCCGTACTCCTAAGCAGAGGGTCCATGTTGGGCAGGTTCCAGAGTATATTCCTATGCCCCCAGCGGCTCCAACTCAGCATGATGCTAGGGAAGCTACTTCTGAGGCATAGCAACTTAGACTTGAGAGGTACAAGAAGTACCACCCACCTGATTTCAACGGACTAGCTTCAGATGACGCTTTAGGTTTTTTGAGGAGTGTCATCGCATTCTCCGCACTATGGGTATTGTGGAGATGAGTGGGGTTTCTTTCACCGCTTTCCAGCTGAAGGGAACGACTTATCAGTGGCGGCGTGCCTATGATCTGAGTAGTTCGGATGAGGCAGCTTCACTCACTTGGGCTTAGTTCTCAGAGATGTTTTTACTTGAGTTTGTCCCTCAGAGCCTTAGGGATGCTTGTCTTGATTCTGTGGCATTCTTGGGCCATGTGGTGTCTTGTGATGGCATCAAGGTAGACCCGAAGAAAGTGGAGGCGGTGCAGAGTTGGCCTAGACCATCATCAGCTACTGAGATCCGCAGTTTCCTTGATTTGGCAGGGTACTATCGCCGTTTTGTGGAGGGATTTTCATCTATTGCAGCACCTATGACCAGATTGACCCAAAAGGGTGCTCCATTCAGGTGGACTGAGAAGTGTGAGGATATCTTTCAGAAGCTCAAGACAGCCCTGACTACAGCTCCAGTGTTGGTATTGCCTACGGGTTCAGGGTCCTATACAGTCTATTGTGATGCCTCGAGGATTGGCCTTGGAGCGGTATTGATGCAGGACGGTAGGGTGATTGCCTACGCGTCCAGACAGTTGAAGGTTCATGCAAAGAACGATCCAGTTCATGACCTCGAGTTGGCAGCGATTGTTCACGCCCTGAAGATATGGCGTCATTATTCGGTGTTACATGTGAGATTTTCACGGATCACCGGAGTTTGCAACACTTTTTCAAGCAGAAGGACCTCAATTTGCGCCAGCGTAGGTGGTCGGAGTTACTCAAGGATTATGACATCACTATATTATACCACCCGGGGAAGGTCAATGTGGTGGCCGACGTCTTGAGTCGTCGGGCAGAGAGTTTGGGGAGTTTGGCATATGTTCCGGAAGTTGAGAGGCCCTTAGCCTTGGATGTTCAGTCCTTAGCTAGTCAGTTCGTGAGATTGAATCTTTCAGAGCCTTGCCGGGTTTTAGCTTGTGTGGTTGCTCGGTCTTCTCTTTATTGTCACGACCCAAACCGGAGGATCATGACTAGCACCCGGGCCATACTTGACGAGCACCAACGTACATTTTATCTAACCTTCTTATTATCTTTAAGGTCCGACAAGATCAATATAAGTGGTAGATATGGATTACGAACACCAAACAATTAAAGATAATGGAATGAACATGCATAACATGGGATAACAAGACTGCCAAGAAAATACATGTAAGCTAGGAGCTACCACGCTTCCATGAAAGACTATACAACAAAAATCATCCGACAAGGCATACCAAACTATACATAAGCCGACACCTGTCTATGAGCCTCTAAAGGAGCATAAGTAATGCAACATAGCCGGAACAGGGCCCTGACATACCCATAATATCTATAACAAAAATGCATACCAAGACCACGACAAGTCTGGAGAAGGGATCTCGCCTATAACCGCTGAACTGGAAAGCCTATTGTGGTGGGGGAGCTATGTCTACCTGTCTATCAGGACCTGCACCACGACATGCAGTGTCCATAAATAAAAAGGACGTCAGTAGGAATAAAGTACTGAGTATGTGTCACAACCCCAAATCCTAACAGGCCATGATGGAGCCTATCGTGGAACTAGGCTAGCCAACCATCACTTTACTACGCATTTGGTCAATTACAAGAGTTCAAAATTTAATAACAGCATGCAACCATAGCATCAAATAATATAGTTAAGTCTTAACGTCCCAATAATAGTCTAACAAACCTCCCAAGAACTGGAGTCAATAGTCATGAGCATCTAAGAATAATTAAATCTAACTCTGCGAAAACTGTAATATATGTCTCTGAATCAAATGCTAAAGCTAAATAGGGAAGGGAAGTGGAGAAGTTGTGGATGCTGGACAGCTACCTCGAAATCCCATAAACTGCTGCTAACGAACAAGGCAGCTACTGCTCCAAATCGGTACCTGAATCTGTGCACAGAGACATAGGGAGTCTTTGTGAGTACGCCAACTCAGTAGTAATGAAAATAAATCACAGTCTGAGTAATATAAACACATAGAACAGGTACACAACTCCACAAACCAAAACACCAAGTCACAATGTAGTATTCATCAAATAATAAGTTCGAAATCAGTTTCCAGAAATCCCTTGAAAACAAGTGCAATATCAGTATATCTCAATAAAATTCTCAGTAAAACCAGTTTGAAAACGAAGTAAATCATAGTTTGAAAACTTAGTAAAAATCTTCATAAACTGCCCCTCGGGCCATAATTATCTCTCGTAAGAATTTCTTTCAGTATCAGCCCATCATGCAACCTCACAATCACTCTGCCCATCAGGCAACCTCACAATCACTCTGCCCATCAAGCATTCTCACCATCACTTATCATAAGCCCCGCGGGCATCACTCAATCGGTACCGGCGCTCACTGGGGGTGTGTTACAGACTCCGGAGGGGCTCCTACAGCCCGAGCGCTATAATAAGCCACAACATGACATAAATCACACACAATATAGGCCCACAGCCTCACTCATATCATATCATCCTCACAATATAGGCCAGCAGCCTCACTCAGTCAGACACTCTCAATTTGCCCTTCAGGCCATAATATATCGGGTTCTCGACCTAAAAACAGTGTTTCATTTTCAAGAAGTAGTATCAAAATACTCTGAGTGTCCAAACAATTTCACAGAAAAGACTGAGTAAAAAATCATAACATATCAGTTAGGAAAATAGTAAAAACATCCTCCAAGGGGTAAACAGATCCGGACTAGACCCCAAACATGGCTTACAGCCCAAATCATATCAAGTAAGTATATATAGTACTATTGGAAATAAGCTTTAAAAGCCGTTTCGCAACTCAATAGTCGCCTAAGTAAGGAATATATCTCCAAAGTTTCAACCTTTGCATTTCAAAACCCGTGAAAGGGTGCATAGTCCGTGGTTTCATACCCTCGGGACAGGATTTAAAGACATTACTTACCTCAAAACTAGCCCGGAACTATTCCACGACACGCTTGCCTCGCGAATCAACCTCCGAAGGCTCCAAATCTGCCAGGTTCAGATTTTTATCATCAATATGTGCTTAAGGAAAAATTTCCAATTGAAAGGTATCAAATTTAACTCAAAAATCCGAAACCGGTCAAAACCCGACCCCCGGTCCCGAGTCCCGAAACTCAGAAAATTTTATACAAAAGTGTTCTTCGTTCTCTCACGAGTCCGTACATATAAAGAACACCAAAATCAGAGTTCGTTTGACCCCTCAAATAGACCCCTAAAGGTCTCATAATCTCAAGCCGTAAAACTCAATTTTTCTACTGATTTTCCATGAATTTACATTGGTTTTATGTTCTATAATCACCCATAATCGAGTTTTAATGACTAGAACACTTACCTCAATGAATAACAAGGATTTCCCTCTTCAAAATCGCCCCCAAGAGCTCTTTTCCGCACAACAATGGTGAAAAATAAGGTTTAAGTCGGCGGAAGGGCTTTTATTTAATTGACCAGTAAATTGTTCTCCGTGATCGCAGCTTTTCCCCTGCGATCGCACAGTGCACTCACTTCGACCTCCGTAATCGCAGCCCCAGGCACGCGATCGCACAGTGCTTTTTGACCAACGACCCCACGCGCCTATAACAACCCTATGCGATTGCACTCTTCCTCACGCGACCGCACTGGCTTACCTGCTCAACCTCTGCGATCGCGGGCACACCTATGCGATCGCAGAGTGTAAATTCTGCCCCCTCTCAAAATGCTCTATGCGATCGCGTCTCTCTTCACGCCATCGCAGAGAGTAAAAATCTGTTGCACTGACACCAGAAAACCAGCAATTGTTCTAAGTCCAAAAATGCCCGTTAGCCACCCGGAATCAATCCCGAGCCCCTCGGGACCCCAACAAAACTTACCAACATATCCCATAACATCATTAAAGCTTAGTTGCACTCTCAAAACACCAAAACTAACATCAAAACACCAAAATTACATCGGATTCAAGCCCAAGAACTTTGATATTTCTAAAATCCACCAACGATGCCGAAACTATTCAAAACAACTCCGATTGACCTGAAATTTTGCAGAAAAGTCCAAAATAGCATTACGAACCTGTTCCAACTATCGGAATTCCATTCCCACCCCTATAGCCTATTTTCCACTGCCGACCGGAATCGCCAAAAACTAACTTTCACCAATTCAAGCCTAATTCTACACCGGACATCACAAAATTATTCAGAACACACTCCTAAGTTCCAAATCACCTAACGCATCTATCCGAGCCATAAAATTCGCATTCCGGGGTCGTTTACCAATAAGTCAACTCTCAGCTGACTTTTCCCATTTTAAGGCTATTTTTAAAGACTAGTTGACTGAACTCTCACTACAACCATTCGATTTCAAGCCTATCAACTCTAATACATCAAATACAGTATAACCAATATATAACAAGGCAATAACAACAATAATAATGCAAATTCTACGGAACGACCGACCGGGTCGTTACATTATGTAAGGCAGGAAAGCATAAGTAAGAACATTAATGTAAATGGGGATAAAGTATATCCAACCTGTAACATCTGAGTAACTCTGAGGGATACTGACATGAAATGTATGATACATACATATATATACATAAACCTTTAAAACATCAGCCTATGTGGGCATCATCATCATCATATCGTACCCGGCCACGTGGAGCTCGGTAAAACAAACTGATCAATAGTTGCATAATAGGTGCCATACCCGGCCGACTATAGCGCGGCTCGGTAGAGTAAAATAGATACGTATATATACAATGCATGCAGGACTCAATGGAATCATATTTTGAACCTTTCGGAGTGATGTAAGGTCGATATTCTCCATACACATTATTAGGATTAACTCTTCATCAAGAATCTTATAAGAATCAGGAAGTACCAACAACATTGATAACATAAGAATAAGAGAAGCAACCCCAACATCAATTGTTCCATAAGAAGGGAAACAACGTATGTACTACTAGCTTCTAAGAGTGGAGTATCTTTAGAAGCTCGTTCATTGCATTATGTACAATCAGAGTCGTGCAAAAGAAGGAATGGGATAGCCTCACATACCTTGTATATACTTCCCCAACCTCAAGCTACACAAATGTCACAACTCCTTAATCTACAATAAGAGAAAAGACACTATCGTTATCGTTTAAGTGTCATAACTATTATGTATCGGCCAAAACCTATTTTACGATGAAACGGACAACACCTCCCCTACATATATCACTTCACACAAGTCAAAACAATCACCAAACAACCCAAACAACATCAATAATAATCATATTCAGCCTCCCAAATAGTCCACACACAACCTAAACACTTCATACATAAGACGACCACCGTAGTCATGTCAAACGACCCGGAAATGTTACAACGAACGACCATACCACAAACCTATATCTTTATGGTGTTTCTCCACACCCTTACTCCTCCAAAACTTTACAAAATAGTATTAAAACACGCAGCCCAACAACAACACAAAACCGTTCGCTATAAGTCAAATAACTCGAACTCACGGCTTCCGATCACCGTCCCGTGAGTTATAACTATTAGGAAACAAATTTATCAACCTTTCTTGATACTTAAACACTTAAATACAGATATTATACGTTTCTTAACTATGAATTACCTTCCAAAACTCTAACTACAAAGAAAAAGGAGAGGCGGTATAATGACACTTACGTCGTAGGGATCGTTTTGATGTTATCGCTTCTCGATTTCATGCCCGGGATGATAATCCTCTTTGAAACCCTAGATGATAGTTTAATTTTATGTTTATGGGTGTTATCTGGTCGAGTTTTTCTAAAAATGAAGGGAAAGCCGACCTAAGACTTATATATATCAACTTTGGAAAAGTCAAAGAGGTGCTAGCTTGGCACCCTAGAATTGGTCCATCTTCCGATGCTTATATATTTTTATCTCGATGTCGTATGAATGAACGGTTAAGAGAGTTGGAAACTAAATTACAAGAAATTCAATTTGGTATATAATATTTCCCAATAATACCTCATATAACACATGAAATATATTTCTCAAAAAGCTCTAGTGATCCACCTACTTGTCACTTATGATGTCTGCGCAGTCTCGCGAAACTGAAAATATCTATCTACTCCTACGTCGAATGGATGAACGGTTTAATGTATTGGAAACTAGACTCATAGATATTCAATTTTATAGGTAGATCATCCAATAATTCCAAGTATATTGGGAGAAAAGCTCAGTTACATTTGACTTAATATTCAACAAACTTATGAATGTAACTTGTGAAGACCTTTGCTAACTTTTGTTCCACAACTTTCTTGACTTCAAAACGTAGAACACAACTATAATACGATAAAAATAACTCATAGAATAACCTCCACATCATGTAACAAACCATAGTTTCACCCTAAAGTACATGTTATAACATTCCAAACTCGTCGACTTTCGATGAAACTTATTTTCTTCGATTGGTTTAGCTTCTAAGATTTCCAACCCTCTTGGTACTCGTTATTCATGATCTTAAATATTTGTAACCTCCAAGGTAACATGATTAAATTAATTTATGTGCTTCCAAATATAATCTTATTTCTCATCTTACATCAATTGACTTACGGCGTACTCTCACATACGAAAACATGGGGTGTAACATCATTCCCCCCTTTGGAACATTCGTCCTCAAATTTTGGCTAATGTACTTATCCGTCCCTTAAGCAATAACTCTTATGAATACTTAATATTGTCTTTTCCATCTAGGGAGTTGTTCGGTAAATAAATCCAAAGGCTAGGGCATCCCCCTCTTAGGCCTCTTTCTCACTCCACGCCTTGTGGTCGAAATTCTTCCAATCTCGTCACTGTTTCTACCTTCTTTCATGCAGCCCGGACGATTCTAACCTTGAATGTGCGCCAATGTGACTCTTATCTCCTTTTTTTGGTTAGCTTTTAAACAATCTTTAGGATTCACCTTGTGAACATATATAATACTATGACAAGTTGTCCCTTTGGGCATCTATAGGTGTACTAAAGGTCTTTGATTGGTACTTTGTTGAACTTACAACTATTGCTATATCTTGCTTCATGGCCTCAGTTATCTATGCTTATGGCTTTACCACAACTAGTTAGGTCATATTGTACTATAACTCTTACTTCAGTTTATTATTTTCGAGGTCTGCTACCCAATTCCAGGTTATTCTCTCGTTGCTTATCTTATATGTATAAATCTAAGCCATTTAATGCTTTCTTATTACTATTCATCTTAATAATGAATACATAATCTCATCTCATATTTGTAACTTTCATCCATCTATTGTTGATTCACCTTAATGTTGATCTATAATCTATCACTGATAATTTGAAACCTCTTATGTAATATATCGTCACTAGGGCACGTCTCATCAGGGAACATCTGAAGTGATTTTCCTAATCCACTTAGGGACGATACTATACTCCAATAACTGTATTTCATAGCATCCCAATGTAATTCATCTTATGGGGGTATTCTAATCTCGCGCAGTTCATGAAATACTTGTTCTCAAAATCATTACCCAATCAAAGGCCTAAACGTCATCCTTTTATCATTTATCACAATTACATCCTTACTTTACTACCAGGGTAGCATTCTGTCTCTTCTAAATGCTCCTAGTTTTAAAACCCTTTGAGTTCACTCATGCTATACTGAGCTTTTCATAAATTTATGGAAACCATCAGCTCTCTTGTTGTGATGGATTTAATCCCGAGGACTTACCTATTCTCGTTACCTTCTCACTCACCTTTTCTTATCCTTAATGCCGTCTAGCTAAAACCTTGTTGATCTATCATACTTTAGCTTGCGACCTATACATATCTATTTATACTACTCGCACCCTTCCTTTTAACATGCTAGCACCATAGATTTCCTTTCATGCCTTCCCAGTCACCTTTAAATGTAAGCAATTGCTTTTCCTGGTTGTTCTTCCACTTGCTATATGGATACTTGGCATATCTTAATGCCCACGAATATCAGAGTTCCCTGTAACTCATATGATCTCAATTATCAACTTTTGATTTTTTTCTTCTTCTTCCCGTTCATTAGTCACGATGGATGTCACTTTCTTATGGAGTGCATACAACATTATAGAGAGACTGTTGTTACAAGATCATTTCTTCTTTAGGTCACTATGCTTATGTTGAAGCCTGCTTCCTTATTTACTCAGCTAGTCTTTCGTTACAGTGCTTAGGGAAGAACTTCTGACTCTTGTAAAGCTACGACCTTATTACTTTGTATACCCCACGATTTTCTGATGTTCTTACTCGTCTATCATTATCCTTAGTTACTTACCTCCATGACCTTGTGCTCGTAGGGTTGCTTCTGAATTGAAATTTCAATTGTCTCCCTAGTGGCGCTCTCTTTTATTTCCGTAACACTTATATTGTAACTTCTACTACCCCAACTCTTATCTGAATATTTCTCGAGGATTATGATGTCGTATCTAAGAGACTAAATTTCCTATGTTGGGTTTCACTACGTTGATCGTGCATGATCTACTGATTTTTCTGTATCCTCCTATCTAGCTATAACTAGGCTCTTCTAGAATCAACTACAGACTACCCGTTGGTACACTCTCATATTTGTATTTTATGTAACGCCTCTTGGGTTATGTCCAGTCTTAACTTACCTCTCCTACGGGATCCTTATGTATCAAGTGTTCATTCTCACTTATTTATCAATATCATCGAGTGCGAAACCCTTATTGATTCTCTCCAGCGTGATGCTTGCATAATTGTAATGACCCGACCGGTCGTTTTGCGTTATCGGACCTCGTTCACCTAAATGAGATTTATTTTAAATTTATTAGTATCACGCTATTTCAGATAAAGGATAAGTAAATTTGTGAATGTGAGAGGGTAAGCAAATCGAAAAAAATGAGTTTCGTCGAGGTTTGATATTTTGGAATAAAATACGGCCCGAGCTAAAATACCCGGTATTTATGGACGGTATTTATGGACTAGTACCATACAAGGTACCACATAGACATGATAAGGTATGTTAAAAGTGAATAATATTTTAAATAATTTGAGACAATTCTTAATTATGCGGGTACTTAATTAATTACCGAATAAAAAAATATTACCTAATTAATTAATTGATTATTGAATAATATTACAATCCCCACCCATCCCACGTGGCAGTAAGCCACCAAACCAAACAAATGACTCTTAGTCATTTGTGGTTAAGTGGCAAAATAATGTATTAAGTGCAAGACACTTTATTGCTATTTGGAATAAAAAGACTTGAAAAAGTAGTGTGTTATATACAAACATTTCATTCTCATATTTGGATACAAAGACTATAGAACGTTAGAAATTCTTTCTAGTTTTCGACAAGGCTTCTTGCAACCAAACGATTCCAGCAAGAATTATTAGAACCTTAGTTTTGTAAAATTTTGCGATCCTAAGACAGTACGGTGCAATCTTTTTCAAGAATGTATGTTATACGGATTTTTCCTACTTCAGTTATGAGTCCTCGGATGTAGAGTTTGGAGTTGCGGGCGTGTTCTTGGTCCGAGAGGTAGAGTCGACACGAGGTGAATCTCCTTTCTAACCTTGTAAGTGGGAATTGTACCCATAGATATTCTATATGTTGTGTGTAATTGTGTTGGGGGCTACGTGCATACCACGTGACGAAAGTCCATACGTAGCGACTATTATGCTATGTCGGGTAGTCTTAGGGCTCACAAACATGTTCTATGTGCCTTATATGTATATTTGGGTGTCTTACTGTACTTAGTGATCAATATTCACGCACTTAGAGAGGCAAATTTGCAGACGTCTTTCAAATTAATGATATTGGGATATTACCTCAATGACATTTGTGGAGATTTTGTATTTAAGTTCAAAAATCCAGCTCCATTGTTTAAGGAAAGATTCTCTTAAGGTAGACTCTTGTATAACTCGTCATGGAGCAGTGATAGTCATAGAGATATTTCAGTTTTCGAAGAGAAGAAGATTAGCATTTGGTTTCAATATAGAACAATATTTGCGAATTGCTATGATGTATTGTCTTAGAAGGGATTTACCTCATCATCTTGATGCATTATGAGTGACTCGTCTACTATCTTAAACTGTTGTGGGATTGCCTTTTGACTCCGTGTATTCTCAAGGTTGCTTTTTAACGGACATATGATGAGGTTATAGCCAATCTTACACTACTTATGAATCTGGTGTATCTAGATAGCAACCTAAGCTTTTATACCATATGATCAGGTTTCTCCAAGTTGAATCAAGTATAAGAATTACTTTGTAGCATTTGAATTAGTATGCAAAAATGGTAGAAGGTTGCCTCTGAATTTCCAGTGAATTAATCCTTGTTACAAGTATAGCCTCTACTGAGCTTACGGATAAATTCGAAATCAGCATCCGAGTCGCAGGTATGATTCGCGAGCGGGGGAAGTTTTATAGTAATTCGGTATATATGAGTCAGCACCCGAGTCGCAGGTATGATTCGCGAGCGGGGGAAGCTTTACGGTAATTCGGTATATATGTGTCAGCACTCGCTTCGCATGTATGATTCGCGAGCGGGGGAAGCTTTATGTAAATTTGGTACTGTTTCAGTGATATTGATTTGACCAATATTTGGGGGAACAGAACGTGGAAATTATTATTTACTTTCAGTAATTACTTGGATTTCTGTGTCTTACACGTATTTGTGGTACACTGTCATACATGCCTACTGTTTCCATTATATCCTGTTATATTCTACTGTTGGCCCTTAGTGAGTGTCAAGTCGACCTCTCGTGACTACTTCTTCGAGATTAGACGGGATACTCACTGGGTATATATTTATTTATGCACTCATGCTGCACTTCTGTAATTAACTGTACAGGTTTTGAGGCTGGTGCTTCTGGTTATCAGACCGGATCTAGATATTGACTGTAGCGGACCTAACTTCACGGTGAGCTGCTTCTCCTAACGATCCTCAGCAGCACCATGGAGTTTCTTTTGCTTATGTTCCTGTCTATTTGTTTCAGACAGTGGGATTGTATATTCTACCTTTTGTATATCCAGTTAGTATGCCGTGATACTCGTGACACTAGTTCCTGGCACACACGTAGTATTTGTGTAGATTATGTCCGTATATATATGCATATTTTGGACTCACACCTCATTATGACTGTTTTGTTTAAAATTGGTTAGTTACCCCTAGTCGGTTAATAATCTAAGCTTTATAACTTAGTATATATATATTGATATGTTTAAGGCAAATGAGAAGGAACCGTAGTAGTTTAAATGTTGGCTTGCCTGACCTAGCTGTTGGGCTCCATCACGACCTGAGTTAGGATTTTGGGTCGTGACAATAATGTTCTGGAGTCGTAACATATCTGTAGGATGTGAATAAATTCAATCTCATTCCTTTCGCCTTTTTACCACATTCTTCCTTTACCATTCGATATGTACCTCTTCATATTTGGCATTTTTTTCCACATCTTTACTGACATATTACCCGCCTTGTGGTAACCCTTCAACACCAGGGTTAATTGAATTTATTACGCACAAGGGTGACACCTGGGGTAACCAGCACATTTAGTCCCTTAAGCTTAACTCTGCTCATAGCGCTTGCTTTAGGGAAGCGTCTTCGTGAATGACCTTTAAAGGTTATTCTTCTATTGTTCATTCTATTACTGTCGAAACACGATCTCTGAAACGAAGCCGACAATTACCAATTCTTTCAATCCCTAATTCATGTTCAGTTCATCTTGTTCACTAGCCCATACTAATTTCTGTTACTTTGAGGGTCTCACTCTTCCTTCTGGTAATCACGTTTGAGTCGCCAACTTATTTCTCGAAATGAGGGTATGGCTTTACGTCTTATACTTTTATTGTCTCAAGGCATGCCTCCTCTTGTCTTTTCCTTCACTTGACTATAGACTCTGTCATCCTGTCATATTTTTATTTATCGTTATCACTCATTTATCACATGTTACTCATAATGTTTCATTTACTCTCTTTTTATTCTCTTGCTAATATCTCTGTCTATAACCTTATTCTAAAACTTCAACAAAACAGCCTTCCGCTTTTAGATCCCCTTGCACCATCTCATTGGCCCTTGGGTCGACTAACATTCTCTCTTTACTAGGGGTAGGAGTCATCCTAAGGTAAATATTCCTCCCTTCTAGGATATCTTCTGAACTTCCTGAACATTCTAGTATTCATATCGGACTGTATTATTCTAGAATGACAATCTGGCTATCTACCAATGAGAACTATTACCATGTCCTGCACTACCCTTAAAAAATGTTACATAATGATAACAATCTATCCACAATTTTCGGTTACTCTACCCCAGTTGGATCCTGATATCCTATACTTCTCTTAAATTATTTCAGTTAGCTCCCATAGGGCATAATTGAGACGTGTATGGCCAATTGTACATACCTCTGTTACAATTGTAGGTAATTCAATATGCTTGTATTTCTCTGCTTGAATCGTAAATACTGACAATCTTCATTAACTGGGCACCTCGTACCCTTCTTCATCTTGCTTCTTTTTCTTGTTGAAACTTGTATCTATCTTCTGAATCTCTCATTTCTTTTCACTATAGGGGTGGATAGATATTCTTTGCCTTAAGGATCCTTATCATGAGGCTTACCCGTTTAGTACACACGAAGACCTTACATTTACTCATCATAGGCATTATGCAAAATCGAGTTCCTCTGACTCAACTCTTTCACAACCACATGCAATCCCTTACCAACCGTCTTTCTAGATGTATGCATCGTCGTATTATAAGTAAGATAGAATTGAGGAAGTTGAGTTCTTACGACTGAGCTCTACCACACGATCTAGAGTAAGAATAGAGAGTAACAGTCCTAAATGCCCTGTAGCCTCTTGCTTATAAGTGTGGTGCACAAAACACCCATAAAAAAGACTCTACTAGACACGGCTCATAGACAACCCCTAGGACAGACCTACTCTGATACCAAGTTTGTCACGACCCAAACCGGAGGATCATGACTAGCACCCGGGCCATACTTGCCGAGCACCAACGTACATTTTATCTAACCTTCTTATTATCTTCAAGATACGACGAGATCAATATAAGTGGTAGATATGGAATACGAACACCAAAAATTGAAAGATAATGGAATGAACATGCATAACATGGGATAACAAGACTTCCAAGAAACTACATGTAAGTTAGGAGCTACCATTCTTCCATGAAAGACTATACGCCAAAAATCATCCACCAAGGCATACCAAACTATACATAAGCCGACACCTGACTATGAGCCTTTAAAGGAGCACAAGTAATGCAACATAGCCAGAACAGGCCCCCAACATACCCATAATATCTATAACAAAAATGCATACCAAGACCACAGCAAGTCCGGAGAAGGGATCTCGCCTATAACCACTGAACTGGAAATCCTATTGTGGTGGGGGAGCTATGTCTACCTGTCTATCAGGACCTGCACCACGACATGCAGCGTCCACAAATAAAAAGGACGTCAGTACGAATAAAGTACTGAGTATGTAAGGCAGGAAAGCATAAGTAAGAACAGTAATGTAAACGGGGATAAAGAATATACAACCTGTAACATCTGAGTACCTCTGAGGGCTACTAACATGAAATGTGTGATACATACATATATATACATAAACCTTTAAAACAACCGCCTCTGTGGGCATCATTATCATTATATCGTACCCGGCCACGTGGAGCTCGATAAAACCAACTGATCAGTGGTTGCACAATAGGTTCCATACCCGGCCGACTATAGCGCGACTCGGTAGAGTAAAATAGATACGTATATATACAATGCATGCAGGACTCAATAGAATCATATTCTGAACCTTTCGGAGTGACGTAAGGTCGATATTCTCCATACACATTATTAGGATTAACTCTTCATCAATAATCTTATAAGAATCAGGAAGTACCAACAACATTGATAACATAAGAATAAGAGAAGCAACCCCAACATCAATTGTTCCATAAGAAGGGAAACAATGTATGTACTACTAGCTTCTAAGAGTGGAGTATCTTTAGAAGCTCGTTCATTGCATTATGTACAATCAGAGTCGTGCAAAAGAAGGAATGGGATAGACTCACACACCTTGTATATACTTCCCCAACCTCAAGCTACACAAATGTCACAACTCCTTAATCTACAATAAGAGAAAAGACACTATCGTTATCGCTTAAGTGTCATAACTATTATGTATCGGCCAAAACCTATTTTACGATGAAACGGACAACACCTCCCCTATATATATGACTTCACACAAGTCAAAACAATCACCAAACAACCCAAACAACATCAATAATAATCATATTGATCCTCCCAAAACAGTCCACACACAACCTAAACACTTCATACATAAGACGACCACCGTAGTCATGTCAAACGACCCGGAAATGTTACAACGAATGACCAGCCCAAAAACCTATATCTTTATGGTGTTTCTCCACACCCTTACTCCTCCAAAACTTCACAAAATAGTATTAAAACACGCAGCCCAACAACAACACAAAACCGTTCGCTATAAGTCAAATAACTCGAACTCACGGCTTCCGATCACCGTCCCGTGAGTTATAACTATTAGGAAACAAATTTATCAACCTTTCTTGATACTTAAACACTTAAATACAGATATTAGATGTTTCTTAAATATGAATTACCTTCCAAAACTCTAACTACAAAGAAAAAGGAGAGGCGGTATAATGACACTTACGTCGTAAGGATCGTTTTGATGTTATCGCTTCTCGATTTCATGCCCGGGATGATAATCCTCTTTGAAACCCTAGATGATAGCTTGATTTTATGTTTATGGGTGTTCTCTGGTCGAGTTTTTCTGAAAATGAAGGGAAAGCCGACCTAAGACTTATATATATCAACTTTCGAAAAGTCAAAGAGGTGCTAGCTTGGCACCCTAGGATTGGCCCATCTTCCGACGCTTATATATTTTTATTCCAGTGTTGACTACATATTCCTCCAAGAGGTTGGCTGAGATTTATATCAGGGAGATCGTTCGCCTCCACGTTATTCCAGTATCTATCATTTCGGACAAAGGTACATAGTTCGCATAACGGTTTTGGAGAGCCGTTCAACAAGAGCTAGGCACCAGGGTAAAGTTGAATACAACCTTTCACCCTCAGACGGACGGGCAGTCCGAGCGCACGATTCAGATTCTTGAGGATATGCTTCGTGCTTGTGTGATGGATTTTGGAGGGTCATGGGACCGATACTTGACACTTGCAGAATTTGCTTATAACAACATCTACTAGTCCAACATTTAGATGGCGCCGTATGAGGCTTCATATGGTAGACGGTGCCGGTCTCTAGTGGGATGGTTTGAGCCGGGCGAGGCCTGATTGTTGGGTACAGATTTGGTCCAGGATGCCCTGGACAAGGTGAAGGTGATTCGGGAGAGACTTTGCACAACTCAGTCCAGGCAGAAGAGTTATGCGGACCAGAAGGTTCGTGATTTGGCATTTATGGCTGGTGATCGGGTTTTGCTCCAGGTATCGCCTATGAAGGGCGTCCCGAGGTTCGGGAAGAAGGGTAAGTTGAGTCCGAGATTTATTGGCCCTTTTGAGGTGTTGAAGTGTGTTGGGGAGGTTGCTTATGAGCAAGCCTTGCCTCCCAACCTAGCAGGTGTTCATCCGGTATTTCACATCTCTATGCTCCGTAAGTATCACGGTGACCCGTCCCGTGTTTTGGATTTCAATTCAGTACAGTTGGACAAGGATCTATCATATGTTGAGGAGCTAGTAGCTATATTGGATAGGCAGGTCAGAAAGCTCAGGTAGAAGAATATTGCATCAGTCAAGGTTCAGTGGAGGGGTCAGCCGGTAGAGGAGGCGACTTGGGAGACCGAGCAGTCAGTACCCTCATCTTTTCACAACTTCAGGTATGTCTCTATACTCGTTCGAGGATGAACGATTTTCTTAAGAGAAGGAGAATGTAACGACCTGGTTAGTTGTTTTGAGAGTTAGCGCTCCGATCCCCTAATAACTGCTTTTCCCATGTCTATTTCTGCTTTTGGGACTCTTCGGAACGTTTAGTTGTGAATTTCGGAGAGTTTTGGGACACATAGTCCATATATATGAGTTTAAGCTTTAAAAATCGGACCATAGTTGGAATGGTGTGAAGACGGATCCGGAATGGAATTCCGTTAGCTCCGTTGAGTGATTTCAGGGTTAGAAGCATGTCCGGAATGTGTTTTCGAGGTCTGTAGTAGATTTAGGCTTGGATTGGCGAAAGTTAGAATTTCGGCGATTTCAGCCGATAGGTGAATTTTGATATCGGGATCGAAATGGAATTCCGAGAGTGGATGTAGGTCCGTAGTGTCATTTATGTCCTGTGTGTAGAATTTGAGGTCATTCGGATTAGTATTGACGTGTTTCGGCATCAGTTGTGGATTTTGGAAATTTCATAAGTCCTTAGGCTTGAATCCATGCATAAATTGTGATTTTGGTGTTATATGATGTGTTTTGAAGGTTCAACTAAGTTTGGATGAGGTATTAGGACTGGTTGGTAAGGTCCCGGGGGCCTCGGGGATGTTTCGGATGCTCAACAAGATGGTTTGAACTCAAAAACCAGCTGAAGCACTGTTAGTTCTGGTGAGCCTCGCAGGTGCGTTCGAGGTTCTGCAGATGTGGAGCCGCAAATGCGGCCCAGTGACCGCAGGTGCGTCCCCAACCCTTTTAGTGATTTTTCGCACCTGCGATGCATTTTCCGCAGGTGCGGGACCGTTGGGCAGTCAATACCAAATTCGAGGGTTTGAAATTCATATTTTCTAAAAACGATTTGGAGCTTGGGATTAGGCGATTTTGAGTGGGTTTTGAAAAGAAGACTCATAGGTAACGATTCCTAATCCTATTTCACTTATATATCATTAATCTATACCAATTTCTTCAATCTAATCATGGAATTTAGGTGAAAAATTATGAAAATGGGATGAAAGTTCCCTAAGTAGAAATCTGAGAATTTAAGGAGATTTTGACGTCAGATTTTGATGATTCTTGTTCGAGTGAGTTCATGAGTGTTCTAAATTTGTAACTATCACTCGATTCCGAGACGTGGGCCCAGGGGACTTTTTGGGCAATTTTCCTAATTTCGCGTATTAGCTTTGATCTAACTAGCTAGCTTGATTTATTAAAGTGATATTTACATTATGCACTTGAAATGAATAGATTTGGGCCATTCAGAGTCGGGTACTCGTGGCAAGAACGTGGTTTCGAGTTGAGTAGAGTAGTCGAGGTAAGTGGCTTGCCTAACTCTGTGTTGGGGACTTCCCCTTAGGTTGTTTTGATATTAATTATTGTGTGGGCGCCGTGTACGTGAGGTGACGAGTACGTACACGAACCATTATTGCAAAAATTCCATTTTTCTCCGAAAATTACAAATTGTTTTTCTCCTATTACGTTGCTTCACTGTGTTAAATTGTTCAACCTTGATTAGGAAAGCATGCTTACCTGTTTAGCATTAAATATCCTATCTGACACTGTGTGTGCAATGTTAGTTAGCTTATTGCTTTCCCTACCTGCTATTTGATGAACCGTTTCAATTGATGCCTTATCTGTCATTCGTTCCACATTGCATATTTAAATTGGGACTACTGACGTATTCCGGGAGATCCCCTTGTACTGCGTATTTAAATTGGGACTACAGACGTATTCCGGGAGATCCCCCCGTACTGCATATTTAAATTGGTACTACGGACGTATTCCGGGAGATCCTCATGTACTGCATATTTAGATTGGGACTACAGACGTATTCCGGGAGATCCCCCTGTACTGCATCTTTATATTTGGGACTACTACATCTGTATTCCGAGTCACCTTCCATTCCAGTCTAGATAGAGAAATATTATGTATTTCCTTTTTGTCGTATAGAGCTATTATGGTATAGAGCTTGTGGCTTAAAAGTGACATTCCGGGTTTTGGGAATTTTGCATGTACATGCCGAGTGGCGATATTTCATTTAGTAGATTTACTTTTTTCCATATTTATTTTATTGTTTTATTTAATATCTTTTGCAAATTTAGGCTTACCTAGTCGTAGAGAATAGGTGCCGACATGATACCTTTCGGAGGGTGAAATCAGGTCGTGACAATATCTTAGTGTTCCGGGGAGTGTTGAATATTCCAAATATCAATTTCTTTCAAAAGGTTAAGCTAAAAATACTAATAGTAGTACAGAGAGGATTTGTAAAACTAAAAATCTGGGTAGCACTTGCCCTGCACTTCATCATCCTTTTTTGAGTAAATACAAGCAAAACTGTATTTTAGTGTCTGAATAAGAGTTATAGAGATATGAAATATATTTCTAGCAAATCTTGGATCACTTAAAACGGATCTATATACAAGAAGATATGAAGAAAACACTAATAGTTGTCTAGCATAAAAACAGGTTTACTAACTTACCACAAGAGAGAGGAGCAATTTGAGCTTCATCAAGACACCACTAAAAATAGCAAATTTGCGACCCTCAAGTCAGTCACAAATCGGTTGAAAATCATATTTTTTCGATCGATTTGTGATTGAAAAGTGTTCGTCGGAAAACACATGATCGCAACATATTTGCGACAGAATCAGTCGGAAAATTGCGACGGATTCAGTCGCAAACTGAAAAATGCGAGGACATTTGAAATTAAGCAATTTGCGACCGAATCAATCACAAATTTAGCGACTGATTCAGTCGCTGACTAGAGTTAAAAAATAAATATAAATAAAAAGTTTTGATTGATTCACTCGAAAAATTATAAATAAAATTAATTTTTAATTAATTATTCGACTGAAACAGTCGTAAATATTGATTATTAATTCATTAAAAATATCAAAAATTCTCAATCTGCAACTGATTCAGTCGCAAATCTTAATTAAATTTTGTTAGAATTTTTTTATTTGCGACTGAATTAGTCACAAATTTAGGTGATTCCGGTGAAATTTGTGTCTAATTCAGTCGCAAATCTAGGCATTTTAAAGTAGAATCCAGCTGTATTTCTAAATACACCACCTGCCAAATAAAACAGTCAACCAAACACCACCTCATCTAAGAATGATAGTTACCTCTATGCTTCACTTATCTGATAATTGATGTCGTCACCAGGATTAAACCTTGTTAGTATCGTTAGTAGAAATTCTCATGTCTCTTAGCATATAACCTCATGAATGTAACAATTCAATCTACTAATCAAACAACATAAATTAAACATGTCTTTAACTACATCTCTAAAATATTCAAGATAGCCTAGTTAGAATCAGTCTCCTCCTCGGACTAAGACTCCGACTCCATTGCAGCTCCTTTCTTGCTTTTCTTTTATAATAATTTTTTTATCAAAGCCTGAGTCGCTTGAAATTCTTGCGACATTTGATCCACTTTTTGATACATAGCTTCCATGTCTTTTTGGGAAACTGATTCCCTAGTGAATAATATTGTTGATGGATGACTGGAGGATGGCAGTACTCCAATCCCGTAGACTCGACCTTTATTTATTATTTTCACGAGAAATAAAGAAATAAAAGTAAGAAGTAAGAAAACAAACAAGAAACTTCAAATTAATACCAAAATAGATAATTACATAATATTTATACCTTTATTCACGCCAACAACTGCTTGCATCCAGCAGTCATGTCCTCCGGGGTTGGCTAAGTTCAATCAGGCTGAGTTTGTCGCTATGCATCAAGATCAATATGATACTTGTCCTGAAATAAAATAATACATGTTATATAAATAAAATAAACCAAGAAGAAAAAACAATATAGAGTTGGTGTTGGGATCATACAAATGTCTTTGAAGCACACAATTTGATTCATCATTCTCTTGTGTCGTCCTTCTACTTCTTCTTGTGGGTCTCTGCAAAGTTGTGATGACCCAAAAGGTCATCTTATGTAATTTAAGCTATATCTGTGTTCCGAGGCTTTGAGAGCCTCCGTTAGTCTCACCTCAATATGCGTGCGCAGCCCAGGTGTGTAGCTNCCGGAGGGTCCGTAGGAAAATATGGGACTTGGGCATATGCTCGGAATCGAATTCCGAGGTCCCAAGCCCGAGAAACGAATTTTTAAAGAAAATTGTTTTATGAAAATAATAAAGAATTTTGAAAATGAATAATTATGTGAAAACCGTGTTACCGGGTCCGTATTGTGATTCCGGAGCTAGGAACATGTTTATTATATATTATTTGTCTCATATGTAATGTTTGGTGTAAAGCGGGCGTGAATTGAGTGATTTCGGATTAAAAAATGAGACTTTGAGGTTTAAAGAATTTGAAATGTGGCTTGGAAAGTAGTGTTATATTCCTGAGGTCCGAATGAGGTTCCGAGACCGGGAATAGTACCGTGGTGTCATTTATAACTTATCTGTAAAGTTTGAAGTCGTTCCGAGCAGTTTAGGCCGGTT
>ML293374.1:0-67713 GCA_005239495.1 Nicotiana undulata | reverse complement strand
ATGCGATCGCGATGATCCCCACGCGATCGCACTGAACTGACCTCCAAAGCTACGCGATCGCCACTCTTATTCCGGGATCGCGATGAGAAAATTCACCCTGGTCCATTTTAACCCTACGCGATCGCAGCATAAGCCACGCGATCGCAGTGAATAACCTTCAGCTGTGAAAACACCAGAAACAGCAGTGTTTTTAAGTCCAAAATGTTCGTTAATCACCCAAAATCAATCCCGAGCCCCTCGGGACCCCAACCAAACTTACCAACATATCCCATAACATCATTCAAACTTATTTGCACTATAAAACATCAAAACTCCAAATTCTCATCCAATTCAAGCCTATGATTTCCAAAAACTTCCGAAACTCGCATTTGATCAAAAACCCAACCAAATCATCTCCGAATGACCTGAAATTTTGCGGACAAGTCCAAAATGACCTAACGAAGCTACAGCAACTCTCGGAATCCCATTCCGACCCTCGGATCAAAATCTCGCCTATCAACCGGAATTCGCCAAAATACTAACTTCGCCAATTCAAGCCTAATTCTACATCGGGCATCCTAAAAATATTCTGAACACACTCCTAAGTCCCAAATCACCTAACGAAGCTATCCGAACCATAAAATACGTATTCCGAGGTCGTTTACCAATAAGTCAACTCTTAGTTGACTTTTCCCATTTTAAGGTTGTTCTTAAGGACTAAGTGACTAAATTCTCATTTAACCATTTCGATTTCAAGCCTATCAACTCTAACACATTAATAATAGAATAACCAACATATAATAAGCCACTAACAATAGTTATAATGTAGGTTTCGCGTAACGACAGACCGGGTCGTTACATCACAATTTTATTAATTGAAATTATTTTCCCTTACATTGTGTGATGTATTTAAGTCGTCTTGGGCTAGATTGAGCCGAGCGGTGGTGGATTTTGTAAAGGATAAGCTAAATTGAGTATTGAATTAGCCGAATTGAGGTAAGTGTCTTGCCTAACTTTATTGAGGTAATTTTTTCTACTATTTGACATTGTTTGCTTCATGCGGGGGTGATACATATATGAGGTGACGAGCATATTTGCATGTGCCAGGGTTAATCATGCTCGGGGGTAAATTATGTTATAAATTGTGTCTTGTAAATTCACGTGATCTTCTTGCTTCATGCCTTACTTGACTCCTAGATACCAAGAACATAATATTAAATGTTAGAAACTACGACTTAGCTTATTATACCTTGATCAACTTTGATGGAATTCTGAGAAGATATTGATGTATTTAGCCCGGTCATCACTATGTGTAATCATTAATACATTTCTATGGTCGATATTCTTGAGATACTAGATTCTATACTTGGGTTGTAGATCATTCGTGAGATTTGTGGAAATACTTAAATAACCATTGTTGGCTTGGAAAGTTGTGATTGAGATTTATTTGGATTATTCGTTAAACACTCTCCTTGATGTTATATACGTTCCTTGACTTGTTGTCATTGTTATACACATATTTGGTAAGGAAGGGTGTAAAGCACGAAGGGTGATGTTGTGTCATTGTATATACATTATCATGTGAGGAGAGTGTAAAGCACGAAGGGTGATGCCATGCCATATTATTGAGAGTAAAAGCACGAAAAGGTGATGTCGTGCCATTGCATTTATATTATTATGCGTATTGCGAGTTCATGGCACGAAGGGTGTTTCCGTGCAAGTGAGGACGGGAGACATGCATTGTGTTGTGATATCCTTTTCTTGCAGATATCTTCATGTCTTTACCTTGAGTTGTTATTGTCGTATTCATGGTTCTTATTTGATTTATGGTCATTGTTATGTCTTTATCCTCTATCACAATTATTGAACATGTTACCCGTGCCTTCTATTTGCTTAACTTGCCAATATCATGCCCACTTCCTGCTGTTATGATTGCATCCATGTCATCTGTTTTGTTGCACTTAAATATAGGTCTTCTTCTATGTTAGTCGTTCATGTCTCTCCTTGTTAACGTATAAAGATCATGTGTTCACTTCCTTATTTGTCATGTCTATATTCATGCCTTCACCATGCTAGTCAGTTGAAGTTACATTCCTTTTCCTAATCGTTGTCATTACCTTTATGCTTTCTGCCTAGTCTGTTGATGATGTTCTTATGTACATTCTCGTTCTTCATTGCTACTTGTGTATTTCCTACTTTGTCATTTATGTTACCGGCATTTCTGCCATTCAGTTGGTGATGTTTTACGCATAATGGATGAGGATGAGATAAATGCACGAAGGGTGTTGCTATGCCGTTGGATTTGATTTCTTGAGTATGTTTCTCACACTATGAAAATTTTGAGGTGATTATTATGATTTATTGGTTTTCGCTCGGGTGAGATATTGGAACCGGTTGAATTGTGATTTCTTCTAGTACTCTGTTATTGTTTTGTACATTCGGTGGTGTACTCTATTCTGTTATACTGTAGTATAGTTCTATTTCAAGATCTCGGCACTGACTTTTATTAGTGAGCATATTTTTATTAAAAATCCTCGTCACTACTTCGACGAGGTTAGACAAAATACTTAATGAGTACATGGGGTCGTTGTACTCATACTGCACTTCTGCACCTTGTGTGCAGACTTTTGGAACGGAGCTGCTAGTGATGTTGGGAGCTGACCCTAAAGATGTTCGTGCATTCCGGATATAGCTTCCACTTGTCATTGGTGGCTTTAGATTTTATTAATCTGTTTATGTAGTTTTCAACAGATCATGTAATTATTTGTATCAAGTTGTAAATTCTAAATTTAAGAAGCTCATGATAAGTATTACCAGTTCCTGGAAAATTTGTAAAAGCTCAGATAATTCTTCATTATTTTCCTATAATTTCATTTCTTGTACTGTCTGTTAATTGGCTTACCTAGAGGGTCGAGTTAGGTGCCATCACGACTAGTAGTTTTTGGGATGTGACAATACACACACACACACACACACACACACACACACACATATATATATATATATATATATATATATATATATATATATATATATCGGTTATTTAAGTTAAGTCTTCAGTACAATTACTACAACTTAGCCCGTAGAAGTTGTTAATCTAAATGCAAAGTGATATACTTTGATTTTTGTAAATGTATATTATATATGTTAAGTGATCACGCCCAACTCTAGTCCTAAAAAGGATAAGTGGTCACTACAAATATAATCCGGTCTAAAAATTTGGAGTCGAATCCCACACAGAACTAAGATTTTGCTGTAATTGTTAAGTATCACTAAGAATACAAGCTCGAATAATTTCTAATTTGTAGATATTAAGATTATGCTTTCTTACTAATTAACTAGAAAATTACAATAGTAATTAACAACTACTGGCACTAAGGTTTTAGGGACAAGATTAAGGAGACATAGAGTTAAGAGTTCCCCAATTGTCGGAATCCTTCCCGCTACGTTTTCTATCATATCACCTAAGTATCCTCTATTGATCGTGAGCACTTCAGGTGTCATAATTCTCTCTCAAGCAACTACCACAATTGGCTAGACATATTCTCTCAAACTACGCTAGCTAGCACTAGTTCACCGCTCACTAAGATCACACCAAGGTTTCGTTATCTCTAATCCCACCTTTAAACCCTCTGTATTGATTTCTCATGTACGTTAAGAGTGATGTTTTTCAACAACTACCTAAATATATACCCTTTCTCAAGCAATACATGCTAAACAGGCACAGTCAATCGATGGTCATTCAATCAACTGAAATAAGCATATAGGTAAACAAGTAGAGAAATACAAAGGCTAGATCATATTAAACGTAATTAAAAGTCGTCCTTCAACCCTAGATGAGAAAGTTTAGATACTCTTAAACATATTAAAAATCATGATAATAATTGAATATATTAAAAGACAGATTAAGGGATAACAGAAGAGAAAACTTTTGTGATCCGTTGCTTCCAAGTGTTCCGTAGCCTTTTGCCTCTCCAATCATGTCTTCCCCCCTAAAAACTAAGTTTATGAGGTATTTATAAGGTAGGGTTGAGGTCTACATGTCCAAACATAACGAGGAAATAAAAGTGGCTCGGATAAGCATCGTCGTCACGGGGCATTGTCTGAGGTGCCAACATTACCCCGCGGGGCACTGTCATAGGCGCCAACATTTCCCTACGAGGCACTGTCAGATGCACCAATGACAATTCCCTGGACAAAGCCTTGCAATATCTATGGCTGTGACTTTTCATTGCCTTGCACGTCTTCTTTTATTGCTTCATTTTGTATCTTTGAGGTACAATTTGGTGCAACTTTTCTCCACTTCATGTCCAATAATTCCTACACATAAAATAAACTCTATTAAGCTCAATTGTCGCACAAATTAGCATACAAACAATAAGCAAGTAGGGTAAATAACATTAAAATATATGGAATTATAGTCGGACATCAACACCACACACTTAAATGTTACTCGCCCTCGAGTCAACCAACCAAACACTTCCTCTTTAAGGACCCAACAAGTCACATATTCACAACACACTACACCTATGACCATGGTTGATAGAAACAATTAAGCTCTAGCATTTGCGGTCAAAATACAGTTCACATACTCATGCCCAATTTCAAAACATCCAACCTAGGAACAACATGATTATAACTATCCTAGCCTCGAAAACTAACTCAATGTCACAATGCACCCAAGGCTTGAATACTTAATCTAACGGAGAGGTCTAATAATGTTACCTATCATTAGTGAAACCATATGTCATCACTATAAAATAAAGAATAAGTAGTCCACACATCCAAATCACATGAGCGAATATATTTTAAGGACTCACACGTGAAAAAAAATCACTCACTCTCTCAAAGAAGTTGCATGCATAGGTTTGCCCATTATGTAAACATATACTAATGTAGGTCCGCTAGGTCCGAAATCAATTATGACCCTATTATGGTTGTAATTTGGAAGGGGCGGGTATGATATATTTAGGATATAGTGGCTAACCCTGCTAAGCACTTTAACACATCACGTATTCAAATGTAAACTCAAAATTTCTTCAATTCACTTCAACCATCACAAGATAGCTGATTTCCTTGTTCTTTACACACTGCTTCACATCACATTCACTAGCAAAAATAAGAAACCTTTATTTATTCATTTCTTCTTTCATTTTTTATTTATTTATTTTTTTACTTTTACCTTGTCTCTAGTGGATTTTTATTTAAAGTGCAAGTGCATATTTGTTCCTTCTATTCCACTCAAAATCTATCCCAAGTTTTCTCATTACTTCATTCTAGCACTCTATTTACAATTTAAGTGTTTTAAGAGGTATAAGGATCAAAATGATTCAATTTAGAACAAACGGGGATAGGCTTGTAACAAGGGTGTCAATACAAAGGCTTATAGGCTCAAAAGGGTTACTAGGGATGAATTTATTTGTGATAGGCAACAAAACTCAAAAAGATCAAAGAAAGCCTAACATCACTTTTCAAACCGAACACACCTAGGATTTCTCTTCAATTCACATTTCGGGCAAGATCTAGACTCAAATGCAATAACATAGACTATGCGAAGAACTCACTTCACACATGGCACATGGCTCACTAGGACAGTACCATTCGGGCTCTCAATCAAACAAGCATTCACAAAGGCAAGATATATATTAAGCATAAAGCACAAAGTGAACACAAGTCAAGCAACTGAGACATAGGAGTCATACCACATGCTATTCATTTTTATCAAGGTATCATCATATATTTAAAGCTAAGGGAAAGGGAAACACATGCCAAAGCATAAGTATGCAACCATCAAACAAGTCATAAGGTGTGAATCACATCATTTCTTCTCCTTTATTTCCTAAGTACTACTCTATTCTAAGTGATTAGGTAGGACATGGCGCTCCTTCAGCTCACTGAGGACATGACACTTGATAGGAGGGTGTGGAGGTCGAGGATTAAGGTAGAAGGTTAGTAGGTAGTTTATAGTGTTCACCGATAGGCTTAGTAGCATGCATTTCCCTTCATATCCTTTGATTTTTATTACGATATGTGGTTTTGTTCGCCTCAGGTATTGTATTCCGTATTGCTATTATTGGATACTGTTTATTTTTCATTTTTTTCTCTCTTCCATCTTTCTTCCTTCCTTGATTCCCTCTTCTCCTTCTTTCCCTTCCTGAGCCGAGGGTCTATCAGAAACAGCCTCTCTACCTGCATTAGGTAGGAGTAAGGTTTGCGTACAGACTACCCTCCCCAGACCCCACATGTTGGGATCAAACTGGGTTTGTTGTTGTTGTTATTGTTTTACTCTATTCTAAGAAAAAATAATACTATTACCCGGTTGAAGTAACATCTGTTGGAAAATAATCGAGGAAAGAAAAACAAACCACAGGGAATTATTGCTACCTAAGAAAAATAAAAAGACATATTTTTGTCTTTTTCTATTTTTTAATTTTTTTGTACTTCTGTTTAGACTTTAATCCCTCAAGAAAACTGTCTAGGAGATCCATCGTTGGGAAAAGTCCAAATTATTTTTTCCTAAAATATCATAAATTAATGCCCCCATACAACCTATGGATTATGCAAAAATCTTAAAACCTAATGCCATTAATTCCCCCATGCAAATCCTAGCTACGTTACCATTGAAACCAGTTGAGTTCCTTCATGGAGAACCAGTAGTGAAGTGGAAGAAACAAGAAGTAAAGCAATCTATTGTACAACAAGGGCTTCAACTTGCAGTTCTTGGGAAGTTTTCGTATGGGAAGCCTGTTATTAGTGAATTACGTAAAGTAATTCCAATTCAATGCGAGATTAAAGGCCATTGTTCAGTTGGTTTAATAGAAGATAGTCATGTGTTGATTAGGCTGTCATTATTGGAGGACTATATTCATCTTCTTTTAAAGCCAGCTTTTTATTTAAAAGCTCAGTCAGACATGTGGCAGATGCGTTGTACAAAATGGAATCCATGGTGGACACCTGATGAAGAGACTCCCATTGCCATAACTTGGATTAGCTTTCCAAAACTGCCTCCTAATTTCTTTGGTAAGGAATGTGTATTTTCATTAGCTCATGCAGTTGGTAATCCACTACATGTATACCTAGAAACTCAAAATGGAACTAGACCTAGTTGTGCTAAGGTGAATGTGGAAGTTAACTTATTAGGTAAGTTCCCTCATCGTATTAAGATTGTGGAAGAAGCTGATGAATCAGGGCCAGAAGAGTTTAAATGGATTAGGATTAAGTATGATTATATGCCAAAATATTGCAAGCCATGCAAAAAACAAGGGCATAGTGAGGCAAAATGTTGGGTAATTCATCCTGAATTACACAAGAGATTTGATAAAGATGTTGAGCATCAAGGCAAGGAGAAGATAGTTGTGGTGAGTACTGAAGCAATTAGTACAACTGCAAATTCAACAAAAGGTGATAGCAAGTGGAAAGGTGGTTGGTAAGCCAGCTACTAATCATGCCAAGAAGGAATGGATACAAGCAAGGAAGAACAAATACCAACGGGATAATAGGGGTCACATTGTTGATAACAAACAAGGAAAGGAAGCCGACAAGGGTAAAGGGAAGGACAAACTTGAGGATATAGCAACCAAGAACAAGTTTAATGCACTAGAGGTTGAGGAAGTTCATCAACCTACTCTACAAATTACTGAAGGCAAAGGTGAGGATCATAGCAATGGTAAGAAGAAGGAACATGGGGAAAAGCAATCCAAGAAGGGCCAGGAGAAGGAAAAGGAAGGCAATACAGGAGTGTTAAGACCTAATCCTAAGGTGTCTGGGGTTAGGGTTGGGAAAGATGCTAATACTAAACCAGCTGGAGAAGGTAATCAACATGAACTTAAGCGTGTGAAGAAGGAAGTAGTTGAGAAAGTGTTGGACGATCAGTATAATGGGAACTTAGATAAGGCTAATTCTATTGTTCCTACTGATCAAAGTACTGATGAAAGGGTTGATAACGAATCCACAATTGACTGGGTTAATAGAAGGTTTGGAACTAGCAAAGAGGAGCTAAGGCAATCCAATGTTACTACAAACAAATCATGCCAAGATATTCCATCTCAAATATTTGCAGATTTTGGGCAGCTTGAGGACCTTGATAAGGTAAAATCAACAAAGGTTTTATGGAGTGATGCAATAGAGGTGGAGGATGATCAGCTAGGCAAGACAAAGACAACAGGAGATAAGGTGAAGAAGATTAACACTCAACTTGGTGATAGGATGGCGACGCCAGGACTAAAGCCAGGGTCACCAGGTTTAGGCTGGTGACGCCATGCCTAAAGCCAGGTCCCCCAGGTGTTAGGCTGGCGATGCCAGGCTTGGCGCCAGGTGCACCTGATGAGACAACCATAGTAAACCCTATCCCTAGTGCAACTGGAGAGATTGTAGATGGTGTTCCAGTGTATGCATTGGAGAAAAAACTTGATGGAGATGATAATGTGAAGGTTATGGATGATACAATGGGATTAGATCAAAACACAGGCAATGGAAAGGGTGGTGATATCAATAGAACATAAATTTCTGAGCAGACTACTACAGTAATTCCTGGGCTAGGCAGTGCCTATGAGTATCAATTCAAAATAATGCAAGCTGATGTTGCTTCTATGGAGAATAGCAAGGAAAAGGTTGATAAGCAGGCAATTGTTCCCAAGAGCATATGGGGAAATAGAGGAAGTGCCTATAGAGTATGGAACTGATCAAATTATGCCGCTGCAAGTTAGTGTTCCACTAAGACTCCTCTACAACATTTACATGATTTAGTTACACACAATGTGACACCAATTGATGAAGACTTAATGAGACAAAGTCCAATGGAGGATGAAGGAGATGATGAATCTACCACAGAAAACTTCAAACAAGTGACTAAGGAAGGAGATTTATCACCCACAACTAGTGCTAAAGGAGGTAAGAAAACAAAGAATAATCAGAATAAAGAGCCACCACAACCATCAAGAATAATGCCCAGGAGGACAACTTCTATATCTAAATGATGATGATCAAAACATTAATATGGAACATAAGGTCTATGAATACACAACAGACCTTTCCTAGGGTGATCAACATGAATATGGAGCATAATTTTTGTATAGTTGCATTGATGGAACCTTTTTAAAAGAAGAGACTCATTGATAGATATATAAGAAGGTTGAATATGGAGACTGCTTATGCAAATATTAATGGGAAAATATGGTTGTTCTTTGATGCAGTGGTGGAATGGGAATTAGTGGAGAATACTGAGCAAAAGGTGACTGTGAGAGTGTTTCACCATGACCTGGGGCAGCACATGATGATGACTTTTGTTTATGCAAAATGTTCAGCAATGGAGAGGTTGGAATTGTGGGATCACTTGTATTACTTAGCAAGTGATAAGAAATTGCCATGATTGGTAAGAGGGTATTTCAATGTTATATTGCATGAAGATGAGAAAATAGGAGGACTACCAGTACACCCTCCTGAATATGAGGATTTTACATTTTGTGTAAACTCTTGTGGTTTGTTTGAGAAAGGATATAAAGGAAGTCCATTTACATGGTGGAATGGCAGATCCAGTGTTGCGTGTATATTCAAAAGATTGGATAGGATCTTTGTGAATTTGTCATTTCAGAATATGTTGCCAACTATTGAAGTTGAACATCTAATCAGAACTGGATCAGATCATGCACTATTGTTAATGACATGTGGGGAGAAGAACACCAATTTTGTCAAGCCCTTCAGGTTCTTGAACTTTTGGACTAAGCATGCTACATTTATGGATGTGGTGAGGCAGAATTTGGAAGTTGATTTCATAAGGGATCCATTTTTGATGTTCAAGCAGAAGCTCAAGTAGAAGCTCAAGAGGTTGAAGGCAGCACTGTCAAAATGAAGTAGGGAAACATTTGGTGATATCTTCAAGCAGTTGGCTATCTTGGAGGACATTGTTAGGGTGGAAGAGATGTTATTTGAAGAAGAGACTACAATTGAGAACAATATTGTGCTTCAAAAGGCTCAATCTGAATTGAAGAAATACTTGAGTATTGAGGAGCAGTACTGGAAGCAAAAAGCTGGGATGACTTGGTTTGATAAAGGAGATAGGAATACAAGTTTCTTTCACAATCATGTCAATGGTAAAAGAAAGAAATTTCAACTGAAGAGGATCGAAAGTGGAAGTGGGGTGTGGATTGAAGACCAGGAGAAATTGGCTACAGCTGTAGTGGACTTCTATCAAAAATAGTTCACAAATGAAGGTGATGCATCTGACTTTTCCTTGCTCAATAATGTACCTTCGATGGTCACTATGGAACAGAATTTGGAACTGAGCAGATTCCCAACAATTGAAGAGGTAAGGACAATAGTTTTTGAGCTTAGTGGGGAGAGTGCCAGTGGTCCAGATGGATTCACTGACCTGTTTTACCAAACATATTGGGATGCTATTGGTGCTGATATACACAACATGGTGCTACAATTCTATGGAGGAGGTGCACTGCCTAAATCCATTACTCACACCAATCTCGTGTTGCTACATAAGAAACCTAGAGTTGAGACCTTTTCTGACTTAAGACCTATTAGCTTGAGCAACTTCATTAACAAGGTCTTGTCTAGGGTGTTACATGATATATTGGAAAGTTTTTTGCCTTCTCTAATATTTCCTAATCAATCCGGATTTGTGAAGGGTAGGAGTATATTTGAGAACATCTTATTGACTCAAGAAATTGTCACTAACATAAGGTTAAGGGGAAAGCCAGCTAATGTGGTGATCAGGCTTGATATGGCCAAGTCCTATGATAGGGTATCATGGAAGTACTTATTGCATGTACTAAGGAAGATGTGATTTTCTGAGCACTTCATCAACATGGTGTGGAACTTGGTGTCAAATGACTGGTACTCAGTATTGGTGAATGGGCAGTCCTGAGGGTTCTTTAGGTATACAAGGGGTGTGAAGCAAGAGGATCCCCTATCACCGGCATTGTTCATTATGTCAGCTGAGGTACTTTCTAGGTCTTTGAATAAGCTATTTGAAGGCAGGTCGTTTGTGGGATTTGGAATTCCTAAGTGGTATGATCCTTTAAACCACTTGGCATATGCTGATGATACTATAATATTTTCTTCTGCTCATCCTCCATCCTTGAGCAAGATTATGGAAGTGTTGGGGAACTATGAGAAGATATTAGGTTAGATGATCAACAAAGATAAGAGTTCATACTACATGTATTCAAAGATTCCTAATGGATTGTTTCAGGCGGTTGGAGCTATTACAGGATTTGCAAGAGGTAAATTCCCTTTCACATATCTAGGATGTCCTATTTTCTACACTAGAATGAGGAAGGAATATTATGATGATCTTATCAAGAAATTAAAGGCTAAATTGCATAAATGGAAAGGAAAGTTGTTGTCATTTGGAGGAAAGGAAACACTCATTTCTAGTGTGTTGCAAAGTATGCCAATCCACATGTTATCAGTCCTTCATCCACCAAAAAATGTCCTGGAGCATCTTCATAATATTTTTGCTAGGTTCTTTTGGAGCATAAAGGAAGAAGGGAGAAGCAAACATTGGGCTTCATGGCAAAATCTCTGGCTTCCTAAAGAGGAAGGGGGGCTAGGTTTTAGGTCCTAACATGATGTGTCGAGGGCACTGTTTGCTAAACTATGGTGGAGGTTTAGGACCACAAAATCATTGTGGTCTAATTTCATGTGGAATAAGTATTGCAAGAAGGAGATACCCACGATGGTGCAGTTTAGAAAGGGGTCTCATGTTTGGAGATAAATGTTGAATGCTAGGGAAGAATTAGAACATGAGATCCTATGGGAATTGAAGAGTGGAACAACTAATATTTGGCATGAAAATTGGACTGGATTGGGTGCACTTTATCACGTATTACCTGAAGATTTTCCAATCAATGAAGATCTTCAGGATCTGGCAAAATTGCGGCAAGGTGAAACATGGGATACTCAGCTGTTAGATCAAACATTCAATGAGGAAATTGCATAACATATAAGGCTAAATGTGTCTTATGAAGGTAGTGAGGGATACTGGGATAGGCCATACTGGATGCCAACTCCTTCAGGAAAGTTCGATCTTAGCAGTGCTTGCCAAATATTAATGCATAGGGCTGACCCTGATCAAGAATTCAAGTTAATGTGGATTAAAGGCTTACCATTGAAGATATCCTTCTTGTTGTGGAGATTGTGGAGGCAGAAAATAGCCACTGATGACATGTGCAGGAGGCAAGGGAAAATAGTAATGTCTAGGTGTTGGTGTTGTCAGCAGACCCAAGAGGAATCTATTGAGCATATATTTTTCACAAGTTCTACTACCTCTAAAGTATGGAACTTGTTCATGGGGGCTGCTGGAATTACTGTGCCATTGATTCAATTGAAGCAGGTTATAAGGCAGTGGTGGTATGCTCAATGTTGTCCAAAGTTAAATCAATTATTTCAAGCAGTACCAGCTATCATCACTTGGGAACTTTGGAAGAGAAGAAATGCAGGTAAAAATGAGGGTTCAGTGTCCACAAATAGGGTGATTCATGAGATCAATAGGACATTGCATCAACTGGAAAGGGTGAGGTACGCTTGGATGCCTAATATTCAATTTCTATGTCCAGATATAATTCAATATTTTGAAGGATATAAACCTTTATTGATCACTACAAGAGTACATGACAACTTCCTTTTCATGGTTGGTACAAATGCAATACTGATGGAGCCTCAAAAGGAAATCCTGGTCCTAGCTCCTTAGGCTTTTGTGTGAGGAATGATGAAGGTGATGTGGTGTATGCAAGGGCAGTAGACCTGGGGGTGACAACTAATGTGGGGGCTGAAGCTAAGGTTATTCTTCAAGTATTAGAATATTGTGTGGAGCATGATCTTCATCCTCTCATATTAGAGACTGATTCATTGGTGATGAAGAAAGTGATAGAAGGGGAAGGGGATCCTCCTTGGGTAATTGCAAATGATATGAAGAAAATTATAAAGATGAAGGGAAACTTCAATGTGATCTTTCAACATGTGTTTAGAGAAGGCAACTCAGTGGCGGATTTTATAGCTAACATTGTGTTTTCTTTTGCAGGTACATCTGAGTTTCATTTGTTCTCTGAACTTCCTAGTGCAGGGAGGAGGTTGATAAATCTAGACAAATCTCAAACACCTAACCTTAGGGTTAGGATAGCAAAGAGAAGAACCCCAGACTGATGGCTTCACAGGATTGGACTCTGCACAAATATGCATGTTGCTTTGTCTCATTTTGTATGTTATTAAGGTACTTTCAAGTGGTAGCATGGTCACATGCTCATTCTGGAGGTGCTTTGATAGTGTACAAGAACAATGTGATAAGTAGGTGTTGGATGGTACAATTTATCCTGAGTCTAATATGGCCAAATACTAAGGAAAACGCTAAACCTCTCATGTGGTGTCTTTGGAGATTGTTGATTCATTTCTCAGTGGTATTAGCATGGTTTCATGCTCAATCTGAGGATTATTTAACAATGTTTAGAATGATGCCGACATTAAAGGTTCTGGAAGGGAAGGATTTGAGCTTACAAGATCACAAAAATGCACAGTTTCTAACGTTTGAGTATGCTTGGCTTTACCCTGGCGTCACCTGCTTAAGGCCAGCATCAAGCATGGCTTTTGACTTGCAAGGCCTGCTTAAAGCCATCCCCAGCACGGCTTTTGCCTTGCAAGACCTGCTTAAAACCAGCCCCAGCCTGGTTTTTGCCTTGCAAGGCCAGCCTAAAGCCAGCTCCCAGACTGGCTTTTACCTTGCAAGGCCAACCTAAAGCTAGCCCTAGCCTGACTTTTGCCTTGCAAGGCCAGCCTAAAGTCAGCCCCAGCCTGGCTTTTGCCTTGCAAGGCCTTCTTAAAGCCATCCCCAGCCTGTCTTTTGCCTTTCAAAGCCTGCCTAAAGCCAGGTACTTCTACATGTTAAATTTGATGAGTGCGCATATGATTAATACTTGGACAAACTCAGTACGCTGCATATGGAGATCATATAGAAGCTATACTTGGAAGACTATGATGGCTTCTACTTTGTGGTGGAGATGTTTGGAATTCATTTTAGCCTATGGACAGTATACCCTAGCGTCTGGTGAGAGCTTGATAGGTGCTGCTTGGTATTTACCACTAGCAATTAGATTCACATACACTGACAAGAGAAGGAAGCATTCAACTTATTATGTTGTAATAGCTAGTTCATTAGACTTTATCTTTTCTATCTTTTTAGTAGCTAGTAGCTTCATGCAACTTCTATTTTGGTTTGGGCATCTTGTAAGCTTTGGACCCATTTTGGTATTTTATTTATATATTAGCCACTAGGCAGCCTGTCAAGTGGTATATTTGCTAAAAAAAACTAACACAACTAAAATAGCATAGAAAGTTACCCATCAATATCCTCACCCACACTTAAAATTATGCATTGTTCCCAATGCACAACATAAATAATAAGAAGGTAAAAAACTCCATGATAGGCCAAAGGCTTAAGCACTAGAAGCTCATAGGGTACTCAGACTTCTCCTGAGCATTTTTCTATGTGCGGGCACCCCACACTTACTTCTAATCATCTGACTTGATTTTGCTTCCTTCCAATGGATTTCCTTTCCATGCTCCCACAACATAAAAAAAATTACATTAAAAAAATTACACCATTTAAAAAATTAACCAGATAAAAAAATATAAAATATAAAAAGCAGTAAAGTTGGGTTGCCTCCCAACAAGCGCCTAATTTAACGTTGTAGTACGACGTGAACCATTTTCTGCCTTCACCTCAAGCTTATGAATTGAACCGCCAATTTGGCTTCAAGTTTTCGGTTATGCTCCAAGGGTAGTGGAACAAGTCTAATTGGCCCAAGCAACTATTGTACTATTCTATACTTCTTAGTTTTTAGATGAGGTATGTAGTCATGTCTTTCTGGCAATAAAAATTCCAGAATGTAGGCACCTTGCCTTTATTCCTTGACTCCTGAATCGGCCCGGATGACTCTATTTTTATATCATCATCCAAACACAATGTGAAATAATATTTGGAGTGAGGACTAATGCGCTCAAACGGATGAACTTCGGAAATTTCAACATCCTCAACATCAACAATACTAGAGTCAATAAAATTTATATCCTCAATGTTCTTGGCTGACTCTACTCTCACGTCTTCAACATCGACATCCTCAAATTATAGTTGACTAGGTTGTTGATGTTCTACTTTGACTTCGTCCATTAACACATCGAATTCCTGCTCTTCTTGGCTACTATCCCCAGTATTGGCTTGTTGAGCATTAAAAGCTTCAACCATTTGACTCACTTGAACCTCTAAGTTGCGAATAGTTGCCTCTTGCCTTTCTATCTGCAAGTGTTTCTCATTATTTTGTTTCAGAAGGACTTAAACATGCTCTCCTTCAGGTCCGCATCCCTAGGTTCTTTGTTCCTATTAACTTCACAAGAACCGTCATAATAAGGGGTGGGGGAGGATAAGAAATATAAGTACAACATGAAAGGGACCATCTTGACCACCACACATATCACACACATTCCACACATAAGATTGAGTTGGTGCACATAACTCGCTCTCGGAATATTTTGATAATTTTGCCATGGGTGGTTTTCTCCATCACATGCATAAGGAGGATCAAAAATAGAATTACCAACATAAAAACTCTCATAATTCCTAGATGTCATGTCTCTCAAATGAAAAATAAAAATAAAATAAAATAAAATAAAAATTCAAACTTGAAACCTAGAAATATGTACAGCTACAGCTACATCGCTAGTTCCCCGGCAAATGCGCTAAAATTTGATCACGCCCAACTCTAGTTCTAAAAAGGATAAGCGGTCGCTGTAAATATTATCCGGTCTAAAAGTCCGGAGTTGAATCCCACAGAGAACTAAGCTTTTTTTGTAACTGTTAAGTATCACTAAGAATACAAGCTCGAGCAATTACTAATTTATAAATATTAAGATTCTGTATTCTTACTAATTAACTAGTAAATTAACAATTACGGACACTAAGGTTTTGGGGACAAGATTAAGGAGACCTAGAGTTATGATTTCCCAATTGTCGGAATCATTCTCGCTACGTTTCCTATAATATCATCTAAGTATCCTCTATTGATCGTGAGCACTTCAGGTATCATAATTCTCTCTCGAGCAACTACCATAATTTACTAGACATATTCTCTCGAACTACGCTAGCTAGCACTAGTTCACCGCTTACTAAGATCACACCAAGGTTTCATTATCTCTAGTTCCACCTTTATATCCTCTGTATTAATTTCTCACATATGTTAGGCATGATGTTGTTCAACAACTACCTAAATATATACCCATTCTCAAGCAATACACACTAAATAAGTACAGTCAATCGATGGTCGTTCAATCAACTAAAATAAACATGTAGTTAAATAAGTAGAGAAATCCAAAGGCTAGATCATATTAAATGTAACTAAAAGTCATCCTTCAAGAGGTTTCATCAAACCCAAGATGAGAAATTTTATCTACTCTTAACCATACTAACAATCATGATAATAATTGAAAGCATTAAAATACAGATTAAGGAAGAGCGGAAAAGAAAACTCTTGTGATTCATTGATTTCAAGTGTTCTGTAGCCTTTTGACTCTCTAATCATGTCTTTTCCCCAAAAAACTAAGTTTATGATGTATTTATAAGGTAGGGTTGAGGTCCATACGTCCAAACATAACGAGGAAATAAAAGTGGCTCGGATAAGCATCGTCGACGCGGCGCATTGTCAGAGGCGCCAACATTTTCCCACGAGGCACTGTCAAAGGCACCAACATTTCCCCGCGAGGCACTGTCAGAGGCGCCATTGACAATGCCCTGGACAAAGCCTTGCACTGTCGACGGCTGTGACTTTTCATTGACTTGCATGTCTTCTTTTATTGCTCCATTTTGTAGCTTTGAGGTACCATTTCGTGCAACTTTCTCACGCTTCATGTCCAGGCATTGTCGCGCCCCGCTTTCTCGCGGAAGCAAGTTTCGACTTCGTGATAACTCTTTTTTAGAATGAGAGATAGAGTTGTAAAAGAAGAGTCACCACCTAACGATTTTAAGGTGCGTTAGGGCACCTATTGTGTAGGTAACTCTATTTGACTAGTCAACGCCATCAAAGATCAGGTAAGGGCTCAAATTACCTCGACGAGAAGGTGTTAGGCACTCTTCGAGGTCCACAACTGTGGGTCCCGCCCGGACTTAAAGTTATGTGGATTTTAATTAGGCTAAGTGATCAAATAAGCAAAGAGAATATAAAGGTCAAAGAATTTTATTATAAAAAATCTTAATACGAATATAGAGATACAACTATTCAAATTCTAATAGCAAACATAGAAAGGAAGGGGGGTGGGGAGGTCCCAAGTTTTTTTAGCCTAAAGAATCACCTCGTGCAACATAAATAATATTTCGTAACTCCCTTGAGGAAGGGAGTTACTCATATTATTTAGTGGGCACAGACTATCATCTCCTGCTACCTGATTACTATGTTAAAGTTGTTTACCTAAAAACGCTCTAATTTTATTCTAAGTCGTACCCTATGTGTGCACTACCTGTCCCATACCTATGGTCCAGGAGGTTTTGGACCTCTACTTAGGTAGTTCTAGACCTTACCTAGGCTGCTCAAAATGTTAAAACTAGACGCATACAAAAACATATTGGACTTCAAATATGGGCAGTTAAGGACTCAAGTTAGCCTCCACACTTAAGAAACAAATGCACTCGAAACAAATGTTCAAGTTAGGTAGTTCAGTATTAAGAACCTTAGGCCCTATAGATTTGATTTCTAGGTGACTTTGAATTAAAATTTACAGGCAGTTTCAAATGCAAGGTGCTGCTCATAGACAGGATTATACAGTTGTTACAAGTCGATTATTGAGATCGCATGTTTCAAGTTATTAAACCTATATGTGCTATGTCTAGCTGATCTACGCAGTAAAGGATAGTGAAATCTATTGGAGAAAAGCCCCAGAATTACTCATGCTTTCTAAAAATAGCATGAATAAACAATAAACAGTGTTTGAGAGGTTCAACATTAACAATTTAGGGCGAGTAATTATACCCTATAGACAGGATCTCTAACGATTAGCACTTGGAGCCGATTTTATTGTCATACCTTAACCTTATAGGCACATTTTCTAGGTGAACAGTGGAAAACGGAATAATCCGAATTCTATAGGCATGATTTCTAGTGAATGTGCAATGTGAATTGAAAGAAAAATTAGTGACATTTATTCCAATGGGCAGATTTTCTAGTAGCACGTAGCAGTAAGCATAATTGCAGCATTTTGAATTCATGTTTGCTAGAAGACAGTGTGGGTGTGTGTGTGTGTGCACGCTTCCCCTAATGACATGATTTCGATAATGCACACAGTGATTGAATAGCATATATAGCAAGTAAATCACTGAGTCCTACAGGCATGTTGTCTATCCCTTAGTACGCAAATATTAAGAATCTACCCACTCCCTTTTTTTACTAACACCCCAATTGTTTATTACAAAGTTATTACAGGCTCAATAATGAATACGATTACAAATAATGACAATAGTCTCACAACAGGCCCAAGAGAAATACCCAGCACTGTTTGGGGCCTTCAACAATTCTCATGCAGCATACCTAGACTTCCCACAAGGAGCCATATTCATCAACACAACCTGGAATCCATAAAAGAGCCCAAGGCCAAATTATATAACTATATTGCCAAGCGTTGAATCACTTAAACCAACCAACTTAGATATTCAGCAGATAATAGGAAGAAAGGGTTGAGTGGGGTAGTTCAAGATTCAGGGAGTGACTAAAGACTCAAATCCTAGTGTGTCAGATTTCACAAGGGTCTCAAATGGACCACGAGCAGTGCTCACACTAGGGAGGTCAGTAGTAAGAGCCTTGGTAGCCTTGGCTTTCAGCTGGCTAAGAATGAGAGGTTCAAGATATCATGGGTAACAAATGAGGGAGAGTGGACAATGGTTGAGGCACAGGAATTGAGGGATACACTTATAACTTAAAATAGACATAGCAAAGTTGAGCATACAGAGCAGCTAAGCAAACAAGTCACATAGAAGCAAGTTCAGTAGGGACTTAGAAGCAGGTTCAACACTTAACACATAGACAGTCACATATTGAAAGAGTTAAGGAAAGAACAAATTTTCAGGATTGACAAATATTATCATGCACAATACTAAACAAGTTGAACCCTGAGAGGTTCAAATTATGCTAAGTATACATCATAGTGTCATTATCAGGAAACAAGACAACATTTAGACATGATGGGGGACAAGCATTGTGATGAGTCAAGTCATCACAGAAGGAACAAGGCATCAAGTGAGTCAAAGACATACTGAGGGACATATTAGCAGAGAGTCAAGATCACAGTCAATAGAAAGGTCTCAACACAAATTAAAACACATTACATATGCAAGACTATTACAAAGATTAAGAATAGAGTGGAAAGTGAACTCGTGTCAAATAGAAAATGTAGGCATTCAAGCATTGAAAAATAGACTAATTAACTAAAGGAGGTCCAAGTTAAACCAAGGATTCATCCTAATATCATGAAACAACAATTCAAACATGCTGAGATAATTGTTTTAAGGTAACAAGCAATCACTAAAGGGGTATGGGATCGAGTGAGCATGCTGAGTGACACAATAGCTAAGAGACAAGTTATAATTAACAACGGAAGTCTTAACACAAGTTATTACAAGTGTGAGGAATTCATTACAGAGATTCAAGACAAAGCAAGTAAGCATATTCATGAACATTCAGGCGTCAATACACTAGCTAAGCGAGCTTAGGAAGGTTCATATTATCCAAGTTAGACATAGACAATCTCATAACTAGTGGCATTAGGAGTAGTTAAATGCCAAAGAGACTTAAAACGCATGTAAAGTTAACAGAGTGGTGCATAAAAGTAATCCAGAAACACATTAAGCCATGGATTTTAGAAGTAATAACATATGCAAATCAGAGACATATAAGGATGAAATTGCAAAAGCCAAGTAACTTACCAGTTAAACAAACAACAGTAAAGAGCGAAGATTCCACAAGAACCCAGAATCTCAATGCGTCAAAGTTCCAAAGAGCTTCAAAAGAACTCCGGGCAATGCTCGCACCAAGAGAAATTTCGAATAACAGAATCTTAGTGGCATTGGCTTTCAGCCGGCCAAAATGAAGTACAAAACAAGAGAATGAGGGAATCACAAAACAAAGTTCCAATTTTTATTGAAAGTATATCGATAAAAGCATGTCTCAAAGGGGAATGGGGAGGGGTTTATATAGTAGCAAAATTGGAAGAATAAACAAGGAAACAAAGTAAACAAAGCCTAAAATAAGGAAAGAAAGCATTCAAAATTCGATTCAGATCAATTTAGGAGAGAAAATGGGTAAACCCTAGTTCAAGAGGGAAAACACAAATCAACAGAGATCTCACTGAAATCGGACTCACATAGCGTGGTATTGAATGTATATAGACCAAATAATGATTAGAATCTATCACGACCCAAAAATCACCGGTCATGATGGCACCTAACGTGACCTGCTAGGTAAGCCAATTAACAAAGAAACCAACCAAATAAACTTATAGAAAATTAAATTAGGATTTATCTAAACTTTTACAAATTTTCCCAAGAACTGGTAGTACGAAATCATGAGCTTCTAAGACTTAGAATATACAAAGCTGGTATGAATAAATACACGTTCTATTTGAAAACTACATGAACAGATCAATAATGTCTAAAACTACCAAGGGCAAGTGGCAGCTTCTATACAGAATACACAAACATCTTCAGGGTCAGCCCCCAACTTCTTCAGCAGCTCCGCTCCAATAGTCTGTACAGAGCGTGCAGAAGTGCAGTATCAGTACAACCGACCCTATGTACTCGTAAGTATCTTGACTAACCCCGTCAAAGTAGTGACGAGATTTTTAGTTAAAAGCTACTCATTTGTAAACACTATAATGTAAACTAGAAATAAGATTAAAAGACAGAATAATAGAATAAAGTACACAATGCGAGTGTAACAGGAAATAAAAGAGTATCAGAAAGCATCACAATTTAATAGTTTCCAACATCTCAACCGACCCTTTCCTTAGAACGAAAGCCCACAAACCAAGACAATGACCTCATATACTTTCATAGTGTGATAAAGTACTCAAGACATAAAGTCTAACGGCACGGCAACGCCCTTCGTGCATTTATCTGATCCTCACCACATATGCGTAAAACAGTACCAACCAAATGATAGAAATACCGACAATAGTAATGACAAGGAAGGGAATATGCAAGCAGTAATAATAAACAAGAATGTACAGAAGAACATCAGTAACAGACTAAGCAGAGAGCACATAGGTAATGACCACAAATAAGAAACAAGGTTATAATTTCAATTAACTAGCATGATGGAGGCCTAAGTACAAATATAGCAAACAATAAGGAAAACACATGATCTTCACAAGTTAACAAGTATGGACATGAAGGACTATCATAGTGGAAGGCTTACACTAAGGTGCAACATGATAAGTACAACATGATTATAATTATAAAAGCAGAAAATAGGCATCATATGCAGGTTAAGCAACTAAAAGACATGGACAACACAACAACAAGTGAGATGGAGGTCAAGTACGTGACAATAACAACATATCACGCAAAATATAGAATGGTGACAATGACAACTCAAGGTAAAGGAGGAAATGTATACACGGAAAACAGATATCACATCATAATGCATGTCCCTCATCCTCACCTGCACGGAAACACCCTTCGTGTCATGACCTCACAATATTAAGGCATAACAATATAAATGAAATGGCACGACATCACCCTTCGTGGTTTACGCTCTTCCCTCACATGATAATGTATATGAAATGGCACGGCATCACCCTTCGTGCTTTACACTCTTCCTCACATGATAACGTATATGAAATGGCACGACATCACCCTTCGTGGTTTACGCTCTTCCCTCACATGATAATGTATATGAAATGGCACGGCATCACCCTTCGTGCTTTACACTCTTCCTCACATGATAACGTATATGAAATGGCACGACATCATCCTTCGTGCTTTACACTCTTCCTCACATGATAATGATATAAACAATGGCACAACATCACCCTTCGTGCTTTACACTCTTCCTCACATGATAATGAATATAAACAATGGAACGGAATCACCCTTCGTGTTTTACACTCTTCCTCACCAAGCATATAAATATCAATAAAATGGCAAGGCAAGAAGTATATATATAATATCAAGGAGAGTGTTCTACGAATATTCCAATCGAAGTTCTCAATCGCTGCTTTACAAGCCAACAATGTTTCAATGCACCCTCAAGGGCCATATAATTCAACTACTTCCACAAATCTCACAATTTATTAGCAATACAAGTATAGAATCTACAATCTCAAAATATCGGTTGTAACAATGTAGTAGTAATCATGCATAGAGATGACCAAACTAGACACATTAATGTATTCCCAAAATTCGATCAAATTTGATCAAGTTATCTTAGGCTAGGTCTTTGTTTCTAACATTTTATACTACATTCTTATTATCTGTAAATCAAGCGAGGCATGAAGCAAGGAAGTTACGTGCTTCTACAAGACACAATTCTAACTTCATCTACCCCCGAACATGATTAACCCCGACACATACATATATGCTCGTCACCTCATATATGTATCACCCCCGCATGTAGAAAACAATGGAAAATAGGAGGAAAAATTCCCTCAACAATGTTAGACAAAACACTTACCTCGAACAAGTCAATTACAATACTGAGTAAGCCAAGCAATGCTCCAAAAATGCCATCACGTGCGTAGTGACCTCTGAACATATCAAAACTAGCCAAAAGAAACTCAAATACATCAAAAAAATCCCAAGAAAAAAATTCCAAATGATAAAGATCGAATCCTAAATCCAGCCAAAAATCACACCCGGGCCCACGCCTCGGAACTCGATAAAACTCACAAAATCCGACAGCCCATTCAATTACGAGTTCAACCCTACTAGTTTCACTCAATTCTGACTCCATATCGTTGTTCAAAACTCAAAAATTCATATTATGAAACTTTAGACAAAACCCCCCCAAATTTCACTTTGAAATCATCAGTCAAATCCCAAAAACGAAGATGGATTCATGAAATATAACCAAAACCGAGTAGATAACACTTACCTCAATCCATATGCTGAAAATCGCCTCCAAAATCACCCAAATCCGAGCTCCCCAACTCAAAATATGACCGGATGAACAAACCCTAGTTTTATATTTTTTTTTCCTGTGAGCTATTCTGCCTCGTTTCTCATGCCAAACGATCCCGAAACTCGATTTTTATGGCTCCAATGGATTCCATGTGAACTTTTTGGTTATGTTAGACTTTTGAATCACTGAAGACCTTATAATGAATGAGATATGTTGGTTTTAATATTTACAAATAGTGCAGATTTGTAAATACGAATTCAGTGACAATTTCGTAATTAATCTGGGGAAAAATCGGGCAACCCAATTTTTAGTAAAATGACCATAAATTTCTCATACGATGTCCAAATTCGACGATTCTTTTTGCTATGGATCCGTAATTACAATACGGATCTAATGCTTCAATAAAATAGAAATTGGAGCTCGTTTGCTTAATGTGGTACCATTTATGCTTGAAGAAATGACGTTGAAACATAAGAAAAACGAGCGCAACGCAGCCCAAACCTATCTGAAACTCACCCGAGTCGGGATCATTTCAAAACATACCAACAAGTCCCATAACATAATACGGAGATAATTAAGCCCTCGAAATACCGAGCGAAGTGAAGATACTCAAAACGACCTGTCGGGTCATCACATCCTCCACCACTTAAACACACGTTCGTCCTCAAACGTGCCAGGAGTCTTCCCAAAGCTACCAAATCACGGTGTAAACTTACTAAGCATCAACCCGGGGGTGATCCCACGTCACCCTGATCCACATAAGCCTTCTAAGACAACATAATTAGAGATACTTATTTCGACCTTGGTCCTTAAACGTTAGAACTATTCTCTATCATCCAGAATTCATTATAAGACCTAAATCCCACAAACACATAATATATAAGTCTGAACAAGTTGTATCAAGTCACAACCACAACACAATATGTAATCACATGATATACCACAATACTTCGACACTCACAGTAGAAACTACCAACCAACATTACTACCTAAAACAAATCCGGTGCCGGTAGTAAACCTCATACCGATTAGAACCTCGTTCAAAATCATACCCTGCCGATGATGAAAGAAATACGCATAGTCGCTTAACCACTCATCTGATCAATAAGACAAGAAACTCACTCGCTCGACCAGGCCCATTGTCCACATCTTCAACAAAATATAGTGTTATTCTTCCAAACCTTCCTCATCTGGATCAAAGGTTCAAACTGCTTCAGTTTGATCTCAGGAGATCTTGCTTGCCATACTTAGGCAAGCACCTAAGTAACTCCACAAACGGAAGACCAGTAGTGAGAGGAGACCAATAAGGTAAGTGAATCCGTGATTGATTCCATTTTAAATCCGAATTTGGAGAAGTTGAGAGATGTGGCAGCTAGGGTTCGTAGAAGAAGGGGGAAGGTTCGAGAAAGTGTGAAGGCAGTTGTAAAGAGACGAAATGGTCTCTAGGGTTTAGGTGGGGGATATAAGGAGAGTGGGGGGAAATTTTGATCAACGCCTGGAATTTTATCAGGCCGGGGTCATTTTATTTTTGGATTGGGTTGGGGAATTGGGTCATTTGGAGTGGGCTTAGGGGTTATTGGGCTGATTTTGGTCCGAAAGTTGATTTAAAATTGGGTCAGCCTTTTCACATGATTAAGCAAGACTAGTTTATAATAATAATTAGTAAATGAATAAAAATATTTTTATGTACTAAAATGATTTAAACTAATGATTGACATTATAAAAATATAAAAATTCTATTTTTACCAAAATAGTACAAATAAGGAGCATTTGTATATGAATATAGGCTATTATTGTAAAATTAGATAAATAGCTTACAAATGCTAATGTAATTATACGAAATGAAGTGAAAATATTAGGAAACATATATGAGGATGCAAAAATAGTAATTTGGATGATTAAGTCATCACAAATAATTTAAAGGGATAATTATTAAATATTTATGTAATTTAAATGCAAGAAATTAATTTAAAAGCTCTAAAAATTATAGAAAATTATAAAAACGCTTGTATAGATTTGTGAATTAAATAATGATGCAAGATTAATGTTCTGAGAGTGTGTGTGTGTGTGTGTATATATATATATATATATATATATATATATATATATATATATATATATATATAGAGAGAGAGAGAGAGAGAGAGAGAGAATATGAGGGCGAAATTGGGTATCAACAGGCATTCCCACACGTGAAATAAACTCTATTAAGCTCAATTGTTGTACAACTTAGTGTCCAAACAACAAGTAAGTAGGGTAAATAACGTCAAAATATATGAAATTATAGCCGGACATCATTAAGTTTTGTAAATAATGAGTACTAGCTCACCGCAAATTCACAATGATTTCTACTCCCTCCTGTTCATAATAAGTAACTTTTTAGCCTTTGGCACATCCCTCGTAATTAGAACTTAAGCGTTATCCCAAAAATTAATAAAGAAGAAATAATAAATTACACAAGTTAATTTGGTTTGTATAAGCAAGAGAAAGGTAGGCAAAAAATTTGTACTTCCTATTCTTGGATTTGCCATAGGATAGGAACAACAAAGGGTTCGTTTGGTATGAGGTATAAGAACGTATAGTGCTGGTATAAAAATTTAATACCACCTTAATACTTTGTTTGGTTAGCAATCTGGTATAAGTTATCCCTGGATTAAAATTAGTACCGGGATAACTTATACCTTGTAGAGGGTGGACGAAACGGAAGATATTGTCAATAAATAGAAGTACAGTCTTATTCATTAACATCTCGGAAATATTCCGCCATAGCAACACAAAGAGTTGTGGGCCAGGTTGCTCTGCTTTATCGGATCAATCAGTGTGCAGTGGGCAAGCTGGGGTAGTTAGTGCCGGGATAACTTATATCTTCTTCTTAGAAATTATGCAATTGTCATTTTTAATACGACATACCAAACACTGAATAAAAAAATAATATCAGGATAACTAATACCAACATAACTTGTCCCAACATAACTTATCCCGGCGTAAGCCGGGGTCAAACCAAACGACCCCAAAGATGTTGATTTTTAACAGAAGCAAAGGACACGTGTCTCTCTTTCACAATAATAAGAAGGTTCCTATAGGGACAAGGAAATTATGCCTTTTCAATTATTCAGCTCACTTGTCCAATTGTGTTACCATAACAACAGGCCTCCTCTTAAAGACAATGGAAATTTCGTTTTTCCATTTATTCATTTTTCGCTCAAAACATGTCTCTGGTTCTCTTTTGAACAGACACATCAAAGTATCTTTCTAATTAGAACTTACTTTACTCTGATTTATAATTATGTTATCACTTTGTCTAAATGTTTAAACAATTATAGTGAAATATTTTATTTATTTATTTATATATGTCGTAACTCTTAATTCCCTTGGCTAGGAAACTACACCACTACAATCATATCAATTTATTTATTTTATATGTCAACAATTGAAATAATAGATTAAAAGCCAATACTGCTTAAAGGCTCCAATTGAGCCTGAACTCCTATGTTTGAGGATTTGAGTGTCACGATCCAAAATTCCACCACAAGCATTTAATGACTCGGTCTGTCGTTACGTACAACCTGCATTATAATTACTGTTATTGACTTGTTATAGGTTGGTTATACTGTTATTGATGTGTTAGAGTTGGTAGGCTTGAAATCAGAATGGTTGTAGTGAGAGTTTAGTCACTTAGTCTTTAAAAATAGCCTTAGAGTTGAAAAAGTAGGCAACTATTGAGTTGCGAAATCGATTTTTAAGCCTATGCTTAATAATATTGATATAATTTGGATTGTAAGTCATGTTTGGAGCCTAGTGCCGATCTGTTTACCCCTTGGGGGATGTTTTTACTATTTTCCTCACTTGATATGTTATGGTTTTCACTCAGTCTTTTCTTGATAATTGTTTTGACACTCAGAGTATTTTGATACTATTTGTTGAAAATGAAACACTATTTTTGGGTCGAGAACCCGATATATTTATGGCCTGAAGGGCATGTTGAGAGTGTCTGACTGAGTGAGGCTGTGGGCCAATATTGTGAGGATGTTATAATATGAGGGAGGTTGCGGGCCTATATTGTGAGTGATTTATGTCATGATGTGGCTTGTTATAGCGCTTGGGCTGTAGGAGCCCCTCCGGAGTCTGTACACACCCCCAGTGAGCGCAAGTACCTATTGTATGATGTTGCATGCGAGGCTGATACTGAGTGACTGTGAGATTGCCTGATGGGCTTATGCTGAGTGATTGTGAGGTTGCCTGATGGGATGATATTGAGTGACTGTGAGGTTGCCTGATGGGCTGATACTGAGGGAAATTGTTACGAGAAATGATTATGGCCCGAGGGGCAGATTATGATGATTTTACTGCATTTTTGAACTATGATTCACTTCGTTTTCAAACTGCTTTTACTGGGAGTTTTACTGAGGAATATTGGAAAATATACTTGTTTTTTTTTCCAAAGGATTTTATGAAAATTGGTTTTCGAACTTATGTATTTGATGTATACTTTATGGAGACTTGATGGTTTACTGTTTTGTGGATTTGTGTTGCGTGTTTCTTATTCTCGGATTGTGATTTATTTTCATTACTACTGAGTTGGCGTACTCATCATTAATCCTTGTACCCCTGTGTGCAGATCCAGGTACTAGTGCGAAGCAGTAGCCATCTTTGTTCGTTAGCAGCAACTTTACGGGATTTCGAGGTTGTTGTCCAGCGTCCGCAACTTCTCCATTTCCCTCCTTTATTAGTATTAGTATATATTTCATAGACATTGTTTAAGACATTAGCAGAGTTAGTTTTATTTCTTAGATGCTCTTGACCATGTTGACTCCAGTCTTGGGAGGTTTTGTTTAGAGTTGTTTAGACTATTATTGGGGCGCTAAGACTTAAAGAAGTTATTTTATGCTATGTTTGCTGTTTATTATTGAATTGTGAATTGTTATAATAGAACAAATGCGTAGTAATGCGATGGTTGGCTAGCCTAGTTCCACGATAGGTGCCATCACGGCCTGTTAGGATTTGGGGTCGTGAAAAGTTGGTATCAGAGCTCTAGGTTACATAGAACTCAACGGTCATGAGCAGGTTCAGTAGAGTCTTGCGGATCGGTACGGAGACGTCTGTACTTATCTTCGAGAGGCTGCAGAACTCTTAGGAAAAATCTCAATTTCTTGAACTCTTTCGTTCCATTCTATTTATTCTTGAAATCTAAACTCTTGTTGTTTCATTCTCTCACAGATGGTGAGGACACGCAATACCGATCAGGGTGACCAGACACCAGCCAGACCCACAAGGGGTCGAGGCTGTGGTGGAGTTAGGGGACCAGCCCGCGCAGCAGCCGGGACAGTACCCCAGGATCCCCATATCGTTCAGGATCAGGTTCCCGCCGATGGTGCTCCAGCGGGACAGGCTCAGGCACCGGCAGTGCCTATTATTATTCCGGGTCTTCAGGAGACCCTGGCTCAGATATTGACGGTGTGTTCCAGTTTAGCTCAGGTAGTTGCTATGTCCACTACTGCCACTGCAACTAAGGCCGGGGGAGGCAATCAGACTCCAGCTGCCCGAACACCTGAGCAAGTTGTACGGGGTATTCAGACATCGAGAGAAGCCCCAGCTCAGCCGGTTGTCCCAATCTAGGATTTTGTGGTTCCAGCTATGCCCGAGGATGAGCAGCGTAGACTGGAGAGGTTCAACAGACTTAAGCCTAAGCGGCACAAAGGGTGCAGATGCCCAAGGATTTCTGGATAAATGCCAGAGGATATTGCGTACTGCGGGTATTTTGGAGACCAATGGGGTCTCGTTTGCTACATTTCAGTTTGCGGGTGCTGCTTTCACTTGGTGGGAGGCATTCGAGAGGTGTAGTCCGGTTGGTTCAGCACCACTCATATGGCAGAAGTTCTCTACGATCTTTTTGCAGAAGTATGTTCCTCCTTAGTCATTGTGTTCATTGATGACATATTGGTTTATTCTCGTAGCCAAGAAGAGCATGCTCAGCACTTGAGGATTGTGTTACAGAGATTGAGGGAGGAGAAACTTTATGCAAAATTCTCCAAGTGTGAGTTTTGGCATGGTTCAGTAGCTTTCTTGGGGCACATGGTGTCTAGTGAGGGTATTCAGGTTGATCCGAAGAAGATTGAGGCGGTGCAGAGTTGTCCCAGACCGTCCTCAGCTACTGAGATTAGGAGTTTCCTTGGTTTGGTGGGATATTACCGTCGGCTTTTGGAGGGATGCTCTTCTATTGCTTCACCATTGACTAGATTGACCCAGAAGGGTGCTCCATTCAGATGGTCCGACGAGTGTGAGGAGAGCTTTCAGAAGCTCAAGTCAGCATTGACCACCGCTCCGGTACTAGTTTTGCCTACTGGTTCGGGTTCTTACACAGTCTATTGTGATGCTTCTAGGGTTGGCTTGGGAGCGGTATTGATGCAGGACGGTAGGGTGATTGCCTACGCGTCTAGACAGTTGAAGGTGCGCGAGAAGAACTATCCATTGCACGATCTTGAGTTAGCTGCCATTGTTCATGCCTTAAAGATTTGGCGGCATTACTTTATGGGGTACGGTGTGAGATTTTCATTGATCATCGTAGCTTGCAGTATCTTCTGAGGCAGAAAGACTTGAATTTGCGGCAGATGAGAGGGTTAGAGCTTGTCAAGGATTATGATCTTACTATTTTGTATCACCCGAGAAAGGCCAATGTAGTGGTCGATGCCTTGAGTCGTAGAGCCGAGAGTTTGGGGAGTCTAGCATACCTTTCAGTAGCAGAGCGACCTTTAGCACTTGATGTTCAGGCTTTAGCGGGTCAGTTGGTGAGATTGGATTTGTCAGACCCTCCGCAGGTATTAGCTAGCATGGCTTCCCGGTCTTCTCTTTATGATCAGATTAAAGCTCGCCAGTATCATGACCGACACTTGTTAGTTCTTCAGGATAGAGTTCGTCGGGGTGATGCCAGGGATGTGACTATTGGTGATGACGGAGTTATGAGGATGCAGGGCCGCATTTGCGTGCCCAATGTGGATGGTATTCGAGATTTGATATTAGCAGAGGCTCATAGCTCGCGGTATTCTATTCATCTGGGTGCCGCGAAGATGTATCAGGATTTGAGACAATAGTATTGGTGGAGGCGGATGAAGAGAGATATTGTGGAGTATGTAGCACGGTGTTTCAACTGCCAGCAAGTCAAGTATGAGCACCAGAGATCAGGTGGATTGCTTCAGAGGTTAGATATTCCAGAGTCGAAGTGGGAGCGAATCACTATGGACTTTGTAGTTGGGCTTCCACGGACTTCGATTGGGTCATTGTGGATAGATTTACCAAGTCCGCGCATTTCATTCCTGTTAGTACTACTTATACTTCAGAGCGGTTAGCTGGTATTTACATTAAGGATATTGCCCGGTTGCATGGAGTTCCGGTTTCTATTATTTCAGACAGAGGTACCCAGTTCACATCTCAGTTTTGGAGGGCCGTACAGAAAGGTATGGGTACTGATGTAGAGTTGAGCACTGCATTTCACCCTCAGACCGACGGGCAGTCGGAACGGACTATTCAGATTTTGGAGGATATGTTACGTGCTTGTGTGATTGATTTTGGTGGTTCGTGGATTCAATTTCTGCCACTAGCGGAGTTTGCATATAATAACAGCTACCAGTCCAGTATTCAGATGGCCCAATATGAAGCTTTATATGGTAGGAGGTGTAGATCTCCTGTTGGTTGGTTCGAGCCTGGTAAGGCTAAGTTATTGGGCACAGATTTGATTCGGGATGCGTTGGAAAAGGTGAAGTTGATTAAGGAGCGACTTCGCACGGCGCAGTCTAGGCAGAAGAGTTACGCGGACCGGAAGGTCCGGGATGTGTATTTTATGGAAGGTGATAAGGTACTGCTGAAGGTATCACCCATGAAGGGTGTTATGAGGTTCGAAAGAGAGGAAAGATGAGTCCACGGTTTATTGGTCCTTTTGAGGTACTTCAGAAGGTTGGAGAGGTGGCTTACAGACTTGCCTTGCCCCGCAGCCTATCAGCTGTTCATCCGGTATTTCATGTGTCAATGCTCAGGAAGTATGTTGGTTACCCGTCTCATGTGCTAGACTTCAACACAGTTCAGCTCGAGGGTGACATGTCATATGAGGTAGAGCCAGTAGCAATTTTAGCTCGCGAGGTCAGAAAGTTAAGGTCTAAGGATTCAGTGAAGGTGCGGTGGAGAGGTCAGCCAGTGGAGGAGGCTACTTGGGAGACCGAGTGGGAGATGCAGAGCAAATATCCTCACTTGTTTGAGACTCCAGGTATGTTTCTAGACCCGTTCGAGGACGAACGTTTGTTTAAGAGGGGGAGAATGTAACGACCCGGTCTGTCGTTACGTAGAACCTGCATTATAATTACTGTTATTGACTTGTTATAGATTGGTTATACTGTTATTGATGTGTTAGAGTTGGTAGGCTTGAAATCGGAATGGTTGTAGTGAGAGTTTAGTCACTTAGTCTTTAAAATAGCCTTAGAGTTGGAAAAGTCAACTGCGAGTTGACTTATTGGTAAACGACCTCGGAATGCGGATTTTATGGCTCGGATAACTTCGTTAGGTGATTTGGGACTTAGGAGTGTGTTCAGAATATTTTTGTGATGTCCGGTGTAGAATTAGGCTTGAATTGGCGAAAGTTAGTTTTTTGTGATTTCTGGTCGGTAGTGGAAAATAGGCTATCGGGGTCGGAATGGAATTCCGACAGTTGGAACATGTTCGTAATGTCATTTTGGATATGCCTGCAAAATTTCAGGTCAATTGGAGTTGTTTTGGATAGTTTCGGCATCGTTGGTGGATTTTAGAAATTTGAAAGTTCTTAGGCTTGAATCCGATGTGATTTTGGTGTTTTGATGTTAGTTTTGGTGTTTCGAGGGTGAAACTAAGTTTGAATGATCATATGTGACGTGTTGGTATATTTTATTGGGTTCCTGAGGGGCTCGGGATTGATTTCGGGTGATTAACGGACACTTCCGGACTTGAAAAATAGCAGTTTTTGTTGGTGTGTTACAGGTGTGATTTTCTTCTATGCGATCGCAGGGTGTCGTATGCGATAGCACAGGTTAATTGGTGAGTCCCAAAGATTTACTCTATGCGATCGTAGGTGCATGGTCGCAATTGCAAAGAGAGGAAGGAGGAAGGCAGTGCGGTCGCGTGGGGCTAGACGCGATCGCACAAGGGGTCTTGGCGCGTGGGGAGAGATGGCTGGTTACACTGTGCGAACGCGGGGGAGCGTCCGCGATAGCGAAGGGAGAGGAAAGGCAGTGCTGTGCAAACGCGCCTGTGGGACCGCGAACGCACAGACCCTTTTATTAAAAAAATGTGGGCAGTTATATTAAAAACCCTCCTCGACCATAACATATTTTTACACCATTTTTGAACGGGAAAAGAGCTTGGAGGCGATTTTGAAGAGGGAAAATAATCGTACTTCATAGAGGTATGTATTTTGGACCTTAAAACTCGATTATAGGTGATTAAGGAACATAATCCCAGTGTTTAATTCATGAAAATCAGTAGAAAAAGGAGGAGTTAGGGCTTGAGATTATGAGACTTTAGGGGTCGATTTGAGGGGTCAAACGAACTCCGATTTTCGCGTTCTTTATATGTACGAACTCATGAGATGACTAAGAACATTTTGGTATAAAAATTTCTGAGTTCCGAAATGCGGGCTCGGGGGTCGGGTTTTAGCAAATTTTGGGTTTTGAGCTAAAATCGATATTTTTCAATTGGAATTCATTCCTTAAGCATAATTTGATGATAAAGGTATGATCTTTATAGATTTGGAGTGCTCGGAAGTTGATACGAGAGGCAAGAGGGTTGCAGAGTAGCTTTTCGGGCTAGTTTGAGGTAAGTAATGTCTTTAAATCATGTCCTGAGGATATGAAACCACAGACTCTGCACCCTTTCACGGGTTTTGGAATGCAAAAATTGAAACTTTGAAAATATATTCCCTAATTAGGCAACTATTGAGTTGTGAAACTGATTTTTAAGCCTATGCTTAATAGTATTGATATATTTTTATATAATTTGGGTTGTAAGCCATGTTTGGGGCCTAATGTCGATCTGTTTACCCCTTGGGGGTTGTTTTTACTATTTTCCTCACTTGATATATTATGGTTTTCACTCAGTCTTTTCTTGATAATTGTTTTGACACTCAGAGTATTTTGATACTATTTGTTGAAAAATGAAACACTATTTTTGGGTCGAGAACCCGGTATATTTATGGCCTGAAGGGCATGTTGAGAGTGTCTGACTGAGTGATGCTGCAGGCCAATATTGTGAGGATGTTATGATATGAGTGAGGTTGCGGGCCTATATTGTGAGTGATTTATTCTATGATGTGGCTTGTTATAGCGCTTGGGCTGTAGGAGCCCCTCCGAATTCTGTACACACCCCCAGTACGCGCAGGTACCTATTGTGTCATGCCCCAAACTAGGGGAGGCACGACTGGCACTCGATACTGTATTCGATCGAGTTAGCCACTAAACATACTAGCTAACTAAACTGGGGGCCCAACAGATCGAGCAGCACAACATCTGAAATACTAAGCCTGGATCGTTAAGTTCATGACCTGAATAACAATAAGCCATATAAAAAAAGGTAGACAAGCCAAAATAATAAAGTACTAGTTGGCCGACGAGGCTGCGACTGAAGACATACATGCCTACACACATATATATACATGCCAAGCCTATGGGTTGGAGACTGAAAACTGCAAAAAGAAACCCAGAATATGTGTCCACAATAGCCTCTAAGAGAGTCATAAGCGCTGTCGGGACAAGGCCCCGACTACACCCAAATTGTACAACAAAAGTACCCATCCTATGAAAGCTCCAGGAAGACCTTGTATATACTGTCCCAACCTCAAGCTACACAAATGTCATAACTCTTTAATCTACAATAAGAGAAATGACACTATCGTTATCGTTTAAGCGTCATAACTATTATGTATCGACCACAACCTATTTTATGATGAAACAGACAACAAAGACTTCACACAATTCAAAACAATCACCTAACAGCCCAAACAACATCAATAATAATCATATTGAGCCTCCCAAAACAGTCCACACACAACCTAATCACTTCACACATAAGACGACCACCGTAGTCGTGTCAAACGACCCGGAAATGTTACAACGAACGACCAGATCACAACCCTACATCTATATGGTGTTTCTCCACACCCTTCCTCCTCCAAAATGCCACAAAACAGTAGTAAAACACGCAGCCCAACAACAACACAAAATAGTCCGCTACAAGTCAAATAACTCGAACTCACGGCTTCCGATCACCGTCCCGTGAGTTCTAACTATTAGGAAACACATTTATCAAACTTCCTTGATATTTAAACACTTAAATACATATATTCTACGTTTCTTAAATATGAAGTAACTTCCAAAACTANAAGACATACATGCCTACACACATATATATATACATGCCAAGCCTATGGGCTGGAGACTGAAAGCTGCAAAAAGAAACCCAGAATACTGTGTCCACCATAGCCTCTAAGAGTATCATAAGCACTGTCGGAACAAGTCGTAGGGATCGTTTTGATGTTATTGCTTCTCGATTTCATGCCCGGGATGATATTCTTGTTTGAAACCCTAGATGATAGATTGAGGTTATGTCTATGATAGCAGAGGGGTCGATCAGAGTCCCTACCTGGACCTGCACGCATGGAACAAAAATGCAGTGTCCCTAGGCAACGAGACATCAATACGAATAAAAATGTACTGGTATGTAAGGCAGAAAGTAGAATCATACATAGTTGATGTAAAAAGGGTAATAGAGATACCACCTGACACTGAAACTATGATAACCTCCATGGCCGACATCCAACCTCATAGTAATCAAATATGCATGGTATGCTCGTGTAATCGTATGTCGTGAATACATATATATTGATGCAAATGCATGACATACCCAACCAAATACTAGCAATGGCGGTCTCTCCCAGTAGCTAACCGGTATCATATTTCCAACTTGTGGCCATCTGTACAATATATATAGTCTTTTGGGTAAATAGGCCCCATACCTCCGATTATGGCTCGAAGTCCATGCATAATATGCCATGTATGATATGAACTTTGAATGCACATAATAGGCCATAACAAGAACTTAGCCAATCTTGGCTCATTGACACTCTTATTCTCATAATCTCATAATCACCTTCGTATCGCATACAAATGTCTCGTGGAACCTCATATTTTTTTTTGAATAAGCTTGAAAACTTAACTCGACTTTCAGAAAGATAACTTAACTTCGAAGATGTTCATAAAAATTTAAGGTGCTTCACTTAGTCCTTATACCTGATTTCTTGATAATTAGTAAAAGCAAGTATTTCAAAAATCAAGTGTTTTAGTAGTTTAAACATAAAAATTATATTTGAGATTTTTGGAAATCGACGTATCACTTTAGAGATTTTAAAATACACTTTAACAAGGAAGAATGACTGATCGCAAATACTAAATGCCTTTATTTTTAAGTCACACAACCCAAATACGAATAAGAGTTCATATATATGGACATATAGTTAAGAAAGCCGACAAAATGACATATATAGATGCCGAATACCCTATTTAACCGAACAAGTTGAATATCAACCTAATAGCATCATGAAAATACTTCAGCTACAATACCAATGCCTTTCTCAGAAGGTCTTTCTAGCAATAGAATAGTAAAATACCACATTTGGCGTCTTAGGAATTTCCCAGAATTCGTGCTAAAAGGAAGGACGGATCTTAGCCTTAACATAAGGATAATAGAATCAACCTCAACATCAATTGTTCCATAAGAAGGGAAACAATGTAAGTACTGCTAGCTTCTAAGAGTAGAGTATTTGTGGAAGCTCGTTCATTGCATTATGTACAATCGGAGTCGTGCAAAATAAGGAAAGGTATAGCCTCACATACCTTGTATATACTGTCCCAACCTCAAGCTACGAAAATGTCACAACTCCTTAATCTACAATAAGAGAAACGACACTATCGTTATCGTTTAAGCGTCATAACTATTATGTATCGACCACAACCTATTTTATGATGAAACGGACAACACCTACCCTACTTATATGACTTCACACAATTCAAAACAATCACCTAACAGCCCAAAAAATATCAATAATAATCATATTGATCCTCCCAAAATAGTCCACACACAACCTAATCACTTCACACATAAGACGACCACCGTAGTCGTGTCAAACGACCCGGAAATGTTACAACGAACGACCAGATCACAACCCTACATATATATGGTGTTTCTCCACACCCTTCCTCCTCCAAAACGCCACAAAACAGTAGTAAAACACGCAGCCCAACAGCAACACAAAACAGTTCGCTACAAGTCAAATAACTCGAACTCACGGCTTCCGATCACCGTCCCGTGAGTTATAACTATTAGAAAACACATTTATCAACCTTTCTTGATATTTAAACACTTAAATACAGATATTATACATTTCTTAACTATTAAGTAACTTCCAAAACTCTAACTACAAAGAAAAAGAAGAGGCGGTATAATGACACTTACATCGTAGGGATCGTTTTGATGTTATTGCTTCTCGATTTCATGCCCGAGATGATATTCTTGTTTGAAACCCTAGAAGATAGCTTTAGGTTATGTCTATGGGTGTTCTCTGGTCGTTTTGTGCTGAATAATAAAGATAAAGCCGGCCTAATGTTTATATATATCAAATTTGGAAAAGTCAAAGAGGTGCTGTCTTGGCACCCTAGGATTGGTCCATCTTCCGACGCTTATATCTTTTTATATTGATGTCGTATGAATGAACGGTTAAGAGCGTTGGAAACTAAATTCCAAGACCTTCAATTTGGTATATAATATGTCCCAATAAGACCTCATATAATACATGAAATGTATTGCTCAAAAAGCTTTAGTGATCCACCTACTTGTCACTTATGATGTCTGCACAGTCTCGCGAAATTGCAAATATCCCTCTACTCCTATGTCGTATCGATGAACGGTTTAATGCGTTAGAAATTGAACTCATATATATTCAGTTTGGTAGGTATATCATCCCCTAATTCAAAGTATATAGGGAGAAAATCTCAGTTACATTTGACCTAATGTTAAGCACATTATGAGTGTAACTTGTGAAGACCTTTGCCAACTTTTGTTCCACCACTTGCTTGACTTCAAAACGTAGAACACAACTATCATACGATAAAAATTAACTCATAGCATAACCTCCTTATCATGTAATGAACCATAGTCTCACCCTAAAGTACATGTTATAACATTCCAAACTCGTCGACTTTCGACGAAACTTATTTTCTTCAATTGGTTTAGCTTCTAAGCTTTCCAACCCTCTTGGTACTCGTTATTCATGATCTTAAATATTTGTAACCTCCAACGTAACATGATTAACTTACTTTATATTCCATCAAATAGAATCTTATTTCTGAGCTTACATCAATTGACTTACGATGTACTCTCACGTACGAAAACATGGGGTGTAACATATTGAGTGATGTTGCCCGCGGGGCTGATACTGAGTGACTGTGAGATTGCCTGATGGGTTGATGCTGAGTGACTGTGAGGTTGCATGATGGGCTGATATTGAGTGACTGTGAGGTTTTCTGATAGGCTGATACTGAGGGAAATTGTTACGAGAAATGATTATGGCCCGAGGGGCAGATTTATGATGATTTTACTGAGTTTTTGAACTATGATTCACTTCATTTTCAAACTGCTTTTACTGGGAGTTTAGTGAGGAATATTGGAAAATATACTTGTTTTTTTTTCAAAGGATTTTTATGAAAATTGGTTTTCGAACTTATGTATTTGATGTATACTTTATGGAGACTTGATGGTTTACTGTTTTGTGGATTGGTGTATTTGTGTTGCGTGTTTCTTATTCTCAGACTGTGATTTATTTTCATTACTACTAAGTTGGCGTACTCATTATTAATCCCTACACCCCTGTGTGCAGATCCAGGTACTAGTGCGGAGCAGTAGCCATCTTTGTTCATTAGTAGCAGCTTTACGGGATTTCGAGGTAGCTGTCCAGCGTCCGCAGCTTCTCCATTTCCCTCCTTTCATAGTATTAGTATATATTTCATAGACATTGTTTAAGAAATTAGCAGAGTTAGTTTTATTTCTTAGATGCTCGTGACCATGTTGACTCCAGACTTGGGAGGTTTTGTTTAGAGTTGTTTAGACTATTATTGGGGCGCTAAGACTTAAAGAAGTTATTTTATGCTATGTTTGCTATTTATTATTGAATTGTGAATTATTATAATAGAACAAATGCGTAGTAATGTGATGGTTGGCTAGCCTAGTTCCACGATAGGCGTCATCACGGCCTGTTAGGATTTGGGGTCGTGAAAAAGCGTCGTGATAGTACTTAGTCTCTAAGACTAGACAAGTGGATTACAATAACAATCCAAGTCACCTTTTTTAAAACACAATTTAATACAAGTACTGAAACAAAGCGTAAATAAGTCTTTGCGGCAACAATTATAACAACCTCCCAATAATTGTAATGTAAAGTCACAACCTCTAACTGAATACATGAAAAGACTCCAAGGGATTGCGACGGCCAAGCAGCTCTACCTTGAATCCTTGCGATCAACAAGCTAACTCAGCCCGAGTCTGATATCTTCAATACCTGGCTATGCACATAAATGCGCAGAAGTATTGTATGAGTACATCACAGTCGGTACCCAGTAAGTAACAAGACTAACTTATGTGGAGTAGTGACGAGGTACAATCAAGACACTCACTAGTCACATTAACCTGTGAAGTATAGCAGTATAAAAATAATAATGGAAAACATGAAGTAGTAAATAGAAACAAGAATCAACCAGCGATATTATCATTAAAACAATACGAACACCGTACAACATCGTCCAACCAAATAAGGAATACAAAGATAGCCAATTAATCAGGTCTTCTAACACAAGTTTTCACAACAAAGTCACTCTGTGATACTTCATATCATAGTCACAAATCATTGGTCTCAACCCACCATCTTATACTCACGGCACCTGGTGCCCGCATCTCAAATCACAACCGTATGGACAACTCACGTGCCAATAGTATCAATATGTGGATCCACAGACAACTCACTTGCTGCACGGACAACTCACGTGTCAATAATACCAATATGTGAATCCGCTTGGACAACTCACGTGTTTCACAGAAAACTCACGTGCCAATAACATAATCTGCCCGACATAGTCACATGCTCACAATCTCAACAGGGATCAGATAATACAAGGACATATGGGAATGATTGAAAATTCTCAAGTTTCGTACTCGTGAGCTAGTATAAGTTGTATGCTATCGTGTATGCATGTACAAGTGTACTACTGCAACCCAAATCAACAAAAAATATTAGCTCACCGAAACCACAAGACAAGTTAAACAAAGTGTATAATAAACATAAAAAGAATCACAACATTACACAAATATTACCAACACAATAACCCCACATCATCACATATCATCCCTGCATTTCCACCACATTTCTAAATAATTTCAATACCACAATCACACATAACACTCGACTCAAAAAAACTAAATACAACAACAACAATAACGATAACAATAGGAATGAGACAATTAAGAAATATACTGAGAATAATTACACCGAACTAAGACAATTAATGCATCACAAAAGAAAATAAGGGATATTATGACACAGAACAAGAGAACCAAACACAAGTGAAGAATTAAAAGTATCAAGAGTCACCTCGTAGGCTCAAATCATAAATAACTTACAATCTTTCCTTATATCACCCCGGAGCCTTTATATTTTGTTATGAAAATTATTTTTCCCAAAATAGCACCCGTGTTTTAGCCCATCGTACCACACAACATGGCTTATCGTAGTTCCCCTACTAGCCATGTATATCAAGCCCACGTTATCTCACTGCATGCATTTCAATACCCAAACCTTATACCACCGCATGTGTATCAATATCATAACATATCACAAATCACACCTCAAGTTTCCAAATATCACTACTTGCAAGAGAAATCAACAATAGCAGTATTCTTCACAATAAGGAGCCCACAGCTCAACTACAATGTACACAAGGTCTCAATAACAACAATATGAATAGAAATGTAACTTAGCAAGGAACAACATCTCCTTTAATCACAACTTCAGGAAAAATAAATAAATTAATGCCACTTGATTACTTCAATTCCAATTAATTAATTAAGGAAATGTCAATAGCGAAAAACATCTTCCCTAATATGGCAACTCAACAATCATAGAATTCACGTAAAGGTCAAAGTAGTAACAAGTCCAAATAAGCATATAAAACGAACTTGGCTAGTAAGGATTGTGGCATATAACAACAATTTCCAATAAGGCATGTAATGAGGAACATGGCGAATCAAGAACATAACATGTGCCAATGATTTCCAATTAAATACATTAAAGACGCCTAAGAGATTAAACTGATAGAATTTGCACATTTAAGCCCGAGTACGTACTTGTCACCTCGCGTATACGGCTTTCACATTATACAGTTAGCACAAAAAACTCTATGCCTAAGGGGTAATTCCCTCAGACAAGGTTAGGCAAGACACTTCCCTTAATAAAGTTAGATCGATACTCTAAAATGGTCTTCTCGCGTGAAACGACCTCCGCACAGCTCAAATCTAGCCAAAATAATTTCATAACATAATTAAAATTCATGGAAAACAATTTTGGTTAATAACACTTCGCCTTTTAATTTAAGAATAAAAATTCAAACTAAAAGTCAACGCCGAGCCCGCACCTAGGAACATGACAAAATTGATAAAATTCGAACACTAATTCGATAACGTGTCCAACCATACAAGAATTACTCGCATTCGGCCTCAAATCGCCTTTTAAAATCCAAAAATTTAGCCTTTCCCCCAAATTTCCAACTCAACTCACTAATTAAATGATGGAAATAACAATAGATTCATGAAATATAGTTAAAACCGAGTTAGAATCACTTACCCCAACGATTTCTTTGAAAAGCTCTCGAAAATTGCCACAAACCGAGCTCTCTAAGTCCAAGAACAAAAGATGAGATGAAATCCTCGTTTATATGGTACCATATCTAATCTCCCAAAGTGCTGACCGCACATTCTTTTTTGTGGTCCGCACTTTCCAACTTGTGCGGCCGCGGTCCATATTGTGCGACAGCACTTCAGCAGCAACTGCAATACCAGGTTTTAGTAAATTGACCATAACTTTCGGTAAAAATATCCATATGATGAATGCTTTAATTCTCTAAAAACTAGACTCAAAGGGATACAACTTTAATTTTTGGATCATCTCCAAGTTCCTTATAGATTAAAAGATATAAGCTTCCAAAATCAGACCATCAAACCTACAGATTCCCCTTTTTGCGGTCCGCGACTTTTCCACTGCGATCCGCACATTCTCCACTGCCCGTCCGAACATTTTCCACTGCCTTAGCAATTTAGGAGTTCGCGGCGGCACATGGGCTTTGCTACAACACTCCAAAAATGTGCCCTTCACACTTCAACTTCTCTAAACATCATCAAAGTGTCGAAATGCTCAAACTTGTTCAAAACTTACCCGAGACCCCCGGGACCTCGACCAAACATACCAACAAGTCCTAAAATATAATATGAACTTACTCAAAGCCTCAAATCTCATCCAACAATATCGATACAACAAATCGCAACCCAATTCAAGCCTAATGAAAACTAAGGAATTCCAACCCTACAATCGATGTCGAAACCTATCAAATCAACTCCGATTAACCTCAAATTTTGCACACGAGTCATAAATAACAAAACGGACATGTTCCAATTTTCAAAATCAAATCCAATCCCGATAAGCACAAAGTCAACTCTCGGTCAAACTTCTAAAATTCCAAAACTTTTAATTTTCTAACTTTCGCCGTTTCAAGCCAAATACTACGAACCTCCGAATCACTATCCGGAGACACTCCTAAATCCAAAATCACCATATGGAGCTATTGGAATCATCAAAACTCCATTCCAGAGTTGTTTACACAAAAGTCAAACTCCGGTCAACTCTTTTCACTTAAGCTTCTAAAATAAAAATTGTTCTTTCAAATTGATCCTGAATCATCCGAAAACCAAAATCGACCACACACACAAGTCATTATACAAAGTGCGAAGGTGCTAGAGGCCTTAAGATGCTGAACGAGACGCTAATTCTCAAAATGACCGATCAGGTCGTTACATTCTCCCCCTCTTAAATAAATATTTGTCCTCGAATGTGCCAGGTACCATTCCGAATTCATCCATTACTCAATGTACTTATCATACATATACCCGTGGGTGATCCCACGTCACCCCAATCAATATAAGCCCGACAACACTACTCAACTGAAGATCATTCCTTTTACCAAAACTAATGAACCCTGGAACCAATTTTCTCACCATTCGATCATTTCTAGAAGACCCTATTTTCACATCCACACACGATATCAACCTCAACCAGCCGTAACAACTCATGCCTACACTCGCACGACACAATCACACAACGTAACAAATGATACATCAACCCATAATAATAACCCCGGCCACAATAGTTGCCCATAATTAATTATAGCACCGACAATTAACCTCGTCTCAGCTTAAGCCTTGTTTCAAACTTTCACAATACTGACAACGATGTAAGAAACATGGAGACCTCGCAATTATTCACCTGAATCAGTCGCACATCTCATAAACTTAAACCCAATAAATACAACACAAATTTGGTAAATATGCATAGAGAAACACATAAGAGAACCATCAAAGAAGCCCAACTGGAATAACTCCCTATCAATAGCATACTACGAATCAATTTCACAAGGGAGAATTAAAACACATGAATTAATCACAAGGATCTCATCCTGATATAACTTCCACCGTGGCATGTATCCCGGTTCAAACATATCGAACCAAATGAAAATGCCAGGATTCCATCCTCAACTCTGAATCACAAGTAGTATACTCATCGTGCCATCTAAAATCTTCCACTAATTCAATTTCGCTAAACAAAAATCTCAACACATATTGAACCCCATATCGGTAGGGCATCTAAATCATAATTTGTAACCAAACCATCAGGAATCACCTCAAAACCTACTGCAATGAGTAACAGAAAGTCACTTTTAGCCTCATAGCTCTCAAGAGTGATCAAAACAAAATGCTAGACACGGGCTACCACCATAGAATCTCCCAACGGGGTGAACACCTAAGTAGAGTACAAAATCATGAAGCTCACCTATATGTGAAGCATGATAAGAGGACTCACCTCGATAAGAAGAACCGAATTAGGATAAGGATAATGCCCCTCTATAACAAATTAATACCATACCTGTAACAACACCTTATGGTGTAGCTGCATCAACCTTACCATAGAAATTTATATATCAACGGGCCGGAACTCCCCCTCTAGGGCGCCTTTTACCCGCCTGAACTCTATCCCTAACTGGTTATGCAGGTAGAGTAGTAACTAAAATGGGGTCGTAGCCTGAGTGCTCTAATGAAATCTGCCTCATCCAAGTCTGGGACATTCTCTCATGGTGTGCCTAGTATCAACACACTCATAACAACCCCTCTACGGGCGCGACTGCTCTGAGTCTATGCCGGATAACTGGAATAACCGTTGTAGGAACCTCATCCCAGTGGTGTACTAAAAGAACTAACTGGGGCACCACGAGTAATCTGAAGTTGTTTCCCTGACCCCGATGATACTGAAATGTAGAATTATTAAGGACGCGGAAATATTGCAAGTCCCAGCATCATCCCATGCTAATCTCATCTCTTAATCATACAAAACTTTCAGGGAACCTTTCCATACCACATGTATACATCTCATGCCAAAGCTGATATAACACATGACACTGAAATCTGATCGTGAACAATGGACTCCCTCACTTGGCGCAAAGCCATATGATACAATCTGATGGTCCACAATACTAACCTTCATCGTTCATACAACACCAATCATAAGTCACATCACGCCATCCACTAAGAGCATGTTCATCCTAGTGACAGTCAATCTCGTTTCCACCAGTGCCTCGAATGCTAGTATGTATCCTCCACTAAATAGAAATCCCATACGAACCACATAGGCTCTAATAACACCATCTATACTAAAATCCACAGCTACTTCATGACCCTACCATGGTCGCGACGATTCGGAAACCAATTAAACCTTCTCAAGCTTGTACTTATCAACTAGATTTCAGATGCACCCCCATGCGCACAACTGAAAGATCTCTCAATAATTCTACATCCTCGATCCGGACGACAAGTTGAGACAATGGTTGAGCATCCATGGCTCTCTTGTAGACCCTTCGCAGCATCACGAACCATTAGAGCATAGTTGATACCAAGTGTGCAGTATCATACACGAGTGAATGTAAGGGAACACAAGATAAATGCTTCAAGCTGAATCAATGCCGCAGGATAAGGGATGAAAAAAGTAGTATTTTTTCTAATAGTTTCCGTAGCCTCTCGAAATAAGTACAGACGTCTCCGTAGCGATCTACAAGACTCTACTAAAATTGTTCGTGACTCGTAAAACCTATGAACCTAGAGCTTTTATACAAACTTGTCACGACCCAAAATCCCACCACATGTGTCGTGATGGAACTTAGTCTCTAAGACTAGGTAAGCTGATTACAATAACAATTCAAGCCATTTTAAAAAAAAAAGAATTTAATACAGGTACTGAAACAAAGCGTAAATAAGCCTTCGCGGCAACAATTATAACAACCTCCCAAGAATGTGGTATGATCTCAAGGATCAAAATACAATACTATTCAAATAATAATTGACAGTACAATAAAATAAAAAGACTCCAAGGGACTGCGAAGACCAAGAAACTCTACCTTGAATCCCTACGATAAATAAGCTAACTCTGCCCGAGTCTGATATCTCCAATACCTGGCTCTGCACAAAAATGTGCAAAAGTATAGTATGAGTACACCACAAACGGTACTCAGTAAGTATCAAGACTAACCTTTGTGGAGTAGTGACGATGTACAATCACAACACTCACTAGTCACAATAACCTGCGTCGTATAGCGGTATAACGATAATAATGAAAACAGGAAGCAGTAAATGGCAACAAGAATCAACCAGCGATATAAACAGTAAAGCAATAAGAACACCGTACAACATCGTCCGACCAAATAAGGAACACAAGGACAACCAATTAATCAGATCTTTCTAACATAAGTTTTCACAACAACGTCACTTTGTGATACTTCATCTCATAGTCACAAATTTGGGGTCTCAACCTGCCATCATATACTCACGGCACCTCGTGTCCACATCTCAAATCACAAACGCACGGACAACTCACGTGTCAATACTATCAATTTGTGAATCCGCACGGACAACTCACGTGCTGCATGGACAACTCATGCGCTAATAATATCAATATGTGAATCCGCACAGACAACTCACATGCTGCACGGACAAATTACGTGCCAATAATATAATTTGCTCGGCATAGTCACAGGCTCACAATCTCAATAGGGATCAGATAATACAAGGACACATAGGCATGATCGAAAATTCTGAAGTTTTGTACTCGTGAGCTAGTATAAGTAGCATGCTATCGTGTATGCATGTGCAAGTGTACTACTGCAACCCAAATCAACAAGAAATATCAAGGATATCAATTAGCTCACCGAAACTACAAGACAAGGTACACAAATTGTATAATAAACACAAAAAGAATCACAACATTGCAAAAAAATCACCAACAAACTAACCCCACATGATCACATATCATCCCTGACACTGCCACTATATTTCTTAAAAAAGTTCAATACCACAACCACACATAACCCTCGGCTCAACAACACTGAGTACAACAACAATAATAATGACAATAATATTAATGAGAAAATTAAAGAAATACACTGAGAATAATTACACCAAACTAAGGCCATTAATGCATCACAAAAGAAAATAAGGTATAGTATGACACGGAACAAGACAACCAAACATAAGTGAAGAATTAAAAGTAAACAAGATTCACTACCGAGCTACCGCCTCGTAGACTCAAATAATAAATAATTCACAATCTTTACTTATATCACCGCAAAGGCATTTACATTTAGTTTTGAAAATTAATTTTTCCAAAATAGTATCCCGTATTTTAGCCCACCGTATCACACCGCATGACTTCTAGTAGTTCTCCTACTAGCCACGCGTATCAACCCCCTTATCTCATCGCATGTGTTTCAATACCAAGACCTTATACCACCGCATGTGTATCAATATCATAACATATCACAAATCGCAACTCCAGTGCCCAAATATCACAAATTGCAAAAGAAATCAACAATAACAGTATTCTTCACAATAAGAAGCACACGACTCAACCACAATGCATAAAGTCTCAATAACATATGAATGAAAAAGTAACTCAGCAAGGAATACCATCTCCTTTAATAACAACTTTAGAAAAAAATAGATTAATGCCTCTTGATTACTTCAATTCCAATTAATTAATTAGGGAAAACTCAATAACGAAAAATATCCTTCAAGATACGCCAACTCAACAATCACAGAATTCATGTAAAGGTTAAAGTAGTAACAAGTCCAAATAAGCATATAAAACAAACTCGGCAAGTAAGGCTTGTGGCATATAACAACAATTTTCAATAAGGTATGTAATGGGGAACATGGGGAATAAAAGACATAACACGTGCCAACGATTTCCAATTAAATATATAAAAGATACCTAAGAGTGTAAACCGATAGAATTTGCACATATAAGCTTGAGTACGTACTCGTCACCTCGCGTACACAACTTTCACATTATACAATTAGCACAAATGACTCAATGCCTAAGGAGTAATTCCGCCACACAAGGTTAGGCAAGATACTTACTATAATGAAGTTAGACCGATACTCTAAAATGGTCTTCTCGCGTGAAACGACGCTTGGACGGCTCAAATCTAGCTAAAATAATTTCATAACATAAGTAAAATTCATAGAAAATAATTCCGGTTCATAAAACTTCGCCTTTTAATTTAAGACTAAAAAGTAAACCTAAATTCAACCCTGGGCCCGTACCACGAAACCTGACAAAATTTATAAAATTCGAATACCTATTCGTCAACGAGTCCAACCATACAAGAATTACTCACATCCGACCTCAAATCGCCTTTCAAAAACCCAAAATTTAGCTTGAGAAGTTTCACAATTTTCCCCCTAATTTCCAACTGAACTCACTACTGAAATAATGGAAATAACAATATGTTCATGAAATAAAGTTAAAATTGAGTTAGAATCACTTGCCCCAACGATTTCTTTGATAAACTCTCGAAAAATCGCTACAAACTGAGCTCTCTAGGTTCGAAAATAAAAAATGAGATGGAACCCTCATTTATATGGTACGTCTGATCTCCCAAAGTGTTGACCCCATATTTTTTGTATGGTCCGCACTTTCCTACTTCCGCAGTCGTGATCCAAATTGTGTGTCGGCACTTCAGCAGCAATTGCAATACCAGGCTTCAGTAAATTGACCATATCTTTTGGTACAAATATCCAAATAATAAATAGCTTAACTTTCTGGAAACTAGACTCAAATGGCTTCAACTTTAATTTTTGGACCATCTCCAAATTCCTTATTAGAAGATTAAGCTTCCAAAGTCACATTATCAAACCTGCAAATTTCCCCTTTTGCGGTTCGTGATTTTTTCACTGCGGTCCGCACGTTTTTCAATGCCTCCGCACTTTGGGAGTTTGCGGCCACACGTGGGTTTTGCCCCAGCACTCCAAAAATGTGCCCTCCGCACTTCAACTGCTTTAGAATATCATCAAAGTGCCGAAATACCCAAACTTGTTCAAAACTCACCGGAAACACACCTGAGGCCCTGAGTCCTTGACAAAACATACCAACAAGTCCTATAACACAATATGAATTTACTTGAAGCCTCAAATCTCATCAACAACATTGATTCAATAAATCGCAACCCAATTTAAGCCTAATAAAAACTAAGCAATTCCAACTTCTACACGATGCCGAAACCTATCAAATCAACTCTGATTAACCTCAAATTTTGCACACAAGTCATAACTGATACAACGGAGCTATTCCAATTTTCGGAACCAAAATCTGAGCCCGATAATCACAAAGTCAACTCTCGGTCAAACTTCTAATTTTTCAACTTTCACCGTTTCAAGCCAATTCAACTACGAACCTCCGGATCATTATCCGGACACACTCCTACATCTGAAATCACCATATGGAGCTATTAGAATCATCAAACTCCATTCCGGAATCGTTAACACAAAAATCAAACTCCGATCAACTCTTTTCACTTAAGCTTCTAAAACAAGAATTGTTCTTTCAAATTGATCCAAAAACATCCGAAAATCAAACTCGATCACACATGCAAGTCATAATACAAAATATAAAGCTGCTCGAGACCTTAAGCCGTTGAACGGAACGCTAATTTTTTCAAAACGACCGATCGGATCGTTACATGGAGGATAATATATATATATGATATAGAAAAACTACGCCAACCAGGGAAAAAGAAACATTAAGAAAACGTTGATTAGTACTATTTTCTTTTTCAAGTAGCCAGTGTAGATCGTCAAAAAATGCTATAATTCTATCTAGAGTATTAGAAGTTTGAATTCTAGTGATTAGTATATATGACTTTGTGCAAAACAAAAAGATTAGCGTGATTTTGAAATTAAACTTATATTAACGTTCGCTAGTGTTATTGGAATGCAAATGAAATTCCTTGGTATTATCTACAGTGAAAAAGAACAATCAAATGAAGCTAGTTACTTGTTATTTTTTAATAATATATATGATGTTCAAGTACACAAGATTGCATTTGTTTAACGCCCACCTTTTACTATTTCTATCGACATACATAGCTAGTGTACATCTTTTGTTAAGTTTTAGTTAAAGAAGAATTCCCCATTCTATATTGGTATTTTAACAAAATGAAGGGTCCAATACAGCTGTAAACAGTTGATAAACCATCTGTAAAAGCAACTTGGCATTAATCGCCGATCCTCCGCCATTCTATTACTCTCCATGTTTTCTTAAAATAAGAAGCCATTTAAGAATAAAGGTTGTTTCTAGGGGTGGTAAATGGGTGGGCCGGGTCAGATATGGACGGATCGAAAACGGATAATGCAAAAAATAGATAAATTATCTTATTTGAATCATATCTAATACGGATATCCATATTATCCATGACTTTTTGAATATGTTTATTTTTGGGAGAATTTCAAGTCACCCAAACTTGAGAAAACTCCAATTTGAGGCTTTACAAATATAAAGTTAAACCCATTAGTTATACATTGATTATTCATTTTCTAAGTGGATAATATGAGTGTTATCCATGAGTGACCCGTTTTTAAAAAGTTCATTATTCAACTCATTTTTTGATGAATAATATGAAACTGTTTTCTTTTAACTATTTTGCCACCACTAATTTTTTCTTGTTTAAAATAATTACTCCTAAGTTTATTGACATTTAGCTAGATATTTTGACTTTGATTCTTAAAAATGAAGATCTTACAGTATGAATATATACCTCTTTAATTGACCTTTCAAGTGTAAATTAGTCTTGATCAATTAAGGGTCCGTTTGACCATAAAAAAGTTTTTATTTTATTTTTCCGATTTTTTTTTTTCATTTTTTTCGAAATTAATGTTGGGCCATCAAAATTTTCGACTTTCACTCGAAGACGACTTTCAGAATTTTTCGAAAATTTGAAAAATTACAAAAAGCTATTTTTCAAAATTTTTATTTCAGATCACTCACAAAATTTAAAACAGCCTAAAATTATATTCATGTCCAAATATAACTCTAATTTTGAAATACAATTTTTACTTAAATTCTTTTTCTTTTTTTTTTTCTCGAAATTTTACAATTCATACGTCCAAACGCCTAGTAAGTTTTTCCACATGTGACGTGACTATATCACCTACAATATACATCTCAAACTAGTGTAAAGCTTACAAACTATTTCAGGGTCTTCCATTCAATTATCACAATTACCTATTGAGAAAACACATCGTATTATAGTTTAGACCAAGACATAGAAACTATTCTCGCAATATAATTGAAACTGAAATAAAAAGAGAGTCTTGTAGCCGGAACAACGATAAAATATCTAATCGTGATAGCAGCCGCTAATGCTTGGTTGTTTACGTCGCACACTTGGGGTGCGATTCTTTTCGATAGGGATATGCATAAGTTGGTAAATACTGAATTATTCTATCGAAATCAAAAAATTTGGTATTCAGTATTGATATTTTTATACTCGATATGGTATTTGATTTAAATTTTTTACAAATTGGTATTAAGTATAGTATTTGGTATTTTAAAATGAAATACCGAATACCGATACCGTCCCGAAATATATATTATCTTAACACAAAACACATTTGATTAATTATAACAAAAATATAAAGAAATCTAAAATTTTACTTTTCTTTATTCTCTAAGTTAATCAATTAATTCTAAGCAAGTAACAAGGTATTTGCTGGTTTTGGACAAAACTTTTGTCAACAAACATTTTTAGTTTTGTACTTTTGACAACTTTAATTCAGAATATTGTCGTCTATGACTCTATGCACTAGTTAGTATTCAAACCGAATAAACAAAAAATTACCGAACCATAAGGAGAAAAATCGAACCATACCGAATTTAATTAGGTACAGTATTGGTATAGCGTTCTACCAAATCGAAGACCAAAAATATCGAATAAAAATATCTAAATATGATACTGTACCTACCGACGAATACCCTACTTCCCGGACACTGCTGAATGTGAGCTGTTTTTATTTATTTTTGAAATAAAAAGAGAGGCATCATTTTTGAAGTGGGAGGCCATTCTCCACTAAAAATCTATCCTTTTCAACCACAACAGCGTTGTGCAGTACTTCTCTTTAGAAATAGTTGTCATTCCAACTTTACCAAATAAAAGACACACAAAATCACCTTTCTCCCATTCTGTAACTTCCTTTTCATTTTCAACTCCTTCATATTCCATTCTTCCAATTAATCCCATCCATTTTGCTTTATTTACTTTGCTTTTAGTTATAGTCAAATAAAAGCGACAAAGAAAGAAAAAGCCAAATTCTTGTTCTTCAAGCCCAATATGCTTTCCTGAAAAACCAGAAAAGGAAAAAAGAATGGGTTGAAGAATTTTGGAAGAAGAAGAAGAAGAAAAACGGTGTCGTGTTTGGTAAGAGAAGATGGTGATAAGGAAATTAGGCAAGTATGAAGTAGGGAGGACAATAGGGGAAGGAACATTTGCCAAAGTTAAATTTGCACAGAATACGGAAACTGGTGAAAGTGTTGCAATGAAAGTCCTCGATCGTAGTACTATCATCAAACACAAGATGGTTGACCAGGTCTATCCCTTTTTCTTCTTCTTTTTTTGAATTGGGAATAATTCGAAAAAACGAAAATACCCAACTGGAGCTTCTTTCTTTCTTATTAAAAGTGCAAAATGTTTTTCCTTATTTGGAAATGAGTGGGTCGTAACTGAATTGGAAAGTGGAGTGATTATTCCTATTAATTATATTTAGTACTTTTTAATTAATTTCTCGACTTGTTGTAGCCTTTTGATTTTATCATGGGTTAGGTTTTTGATTTATGGAATCAATTCAATAAGTTGATTCTCCCATTTAAGTCAATTAATAAACGTACTTGAAATTTTAGTTAATTGTTTCTAGAGGCTTTTAGTTGTTGTTTAGGATGTTAATTAACTGACCCTGCCATCTTGATTGGGTGATTTACGGCAATTTGTGTGACTGCAAAGCAATACAGGGGACAATTTTAGCATAAGAGTGAATTCAGTTGAAGAAGGAAATAGACCTTTAGCACCTTAATGAAGATCTCATATGGTAGCAAATCAAGTTTGAAGACTTCTATATATTTTCCTTATAGATCATTCTAAAGAATGTATACTCGGTGCTGCTAGGTAACAGTCCCACTATGTTAGAATTGGTCGTAGTTGAAGAGTCCAACTTCATTAAAAGAAAAAGTTAGAAGAGTCCAAGTCTTCTCTTCGAATGTCAATTTCTAAAGCATTTCATTTCGTACATATACATTTGAATTTTGTAAACTTGTGTTGTGGCGACAGAATTTCTGTTATACTATAACTGATTTTTCTGTTGTCTAATAAGAGGTTTCTGCATTGTCATCTTGCAGATAAAGCGGGAGATATCCATAATGAAGCTTGTTAGACATCCATATGTAGTTCGATTACACGAGGCATGTGCCAAAAGCAAGAGCCTTTGGCTTTTAGTTTCCTGAAATTCATAGTCTCTTTCCCTTTTAGGTTATTCGTTATTGGTTTTTGGAAGATTCTCTATGCTGCTGATATAAATAACTTTTGCTGTCAGGTTATAGCAACCCGCACGAAGATCTATATTATTTTGGAATTTATTACAGGCGGTGAACTGTTTGATAAAATAGTAAGTCGTACCTTAAAATGGACTAAGGAGATATTGCAGATTATTTTGCTTTAGCATATTTTTTTGTTTGATTGATCTTTGGTATGCATTTGTAGGTTCACCATGGGCGATTAAGTGAAGCCGAGTCCCGTAGATACTTTCAGCAATTGATTGATGGAGTGGATTATTGTCACATCAAAGGAGTCTATCATAGAGATTTAAAGGTATTTGTTGATAGAAATGTAAAATTGAGAACGCAATAAGTTATTATGCATTTAAATAAAAGACTGACCTTTTTGAAATTTCTCAGCCTGAAAATCTTCTGCTAGATTCCCAAGGAGATCTGAAAATATCAGATTTTGGACTTAGTGCTTTGCCTGGCGAAGTAAGATCTGAAGGCTCTACCCTTTTTTTTTATAAATAATAAAACCTTTACAATTTTAGCAGAAGTCTTTATGCTGCTAACTACTGTCAATAATGTTCTAATAGGGAGTCAACATTCTTAAGACAACATGTGGAACCCCCAACTATGTTGCACCAGAGGTTAGTTATGCAGCTTCCATTATAGTAGTCTAGTCCTTTGGTACAAGTATATCTTTGAACGAGTAGTTTGATCAATAATGTGTATCCTTTACTTTTAGTATGGATTAAGATTCCCTTTTTTGTCCTTGCTATTGAAACTTTTTACTAGGTTCTTAGTCACAAAGGTTATGACGGTGCTGTGGCAGATATCTGGTCCTGTGGTGTCATCCTTTATGTTCTGATGGCAGGTTATCTCCCCTTTGATGAGGTTGATCTCACTACACTGTATGCGAAGGTAGTAGCTTTGCATTTTCACGGTTGGGTACTTAATGGAATTCCTTACTTTGATTTCAGAGCAATGTGACATGATAATCATGCTGACATTTTCACATTTCATCATGGTAAAAGAAGATTATTTTGTAGCATAGTTTTAATCACCAACATGTATGCTTATATTTTTTCTGCAGATTGAAAGAGCAGAGTTCTCCTGCCCGTCTTGGTTTCCGGTTGGAGCAAAATCACTCATTCATCGAATTTTAGACCCAAATCCTCAAACAGTAAGTACTTAATCAGGAATGTACATGTGGTAAATTGCGCCCATAAACATATATTGTTTCGGAAACTTATCCGTCAAAAATAAATTTACGTATTGAATTTGTACAAGATTGCAACTTATCCGGTCTGTTAGTATGCATTAACAAACTTGTCAAATAAAAGCAAGAAAGGAATTTTAATGTAAATCCTTTTCCTTTTCACCTCTCTTCTTTCCCCCTCTAACAAATGAAACCACACTGCTGTCCTTGGCAATCTCCCACTATGCTTTTGGGTATAAGTCAACTTCCATTACTCTAGAGCTAGATGGTGTCAAAAATATGTACTACTCCCTCCGTTCCAGTTTATGTGAACCTATTTCCTTTTTGGTCCGTTCCAAAAAGAGTGACCCCTTTCTAAATTTGGAAACAATTTTAGCTTAAGCTTCCAATTCTACCCATAATGAGAAGCTTTTATAACCACACAAATACTCTGGACCCCCTTTTGACTTGTTTAAAACCACAAATCCCAAAAGTTTTCATTTTTTGTTAAACTCCGTGGCCTGTGCCCAGTCAAACAGGTTCACATAAATTGGAACGGAGGGAGTAGGTGTCTATGTGACTTAAAGCAAGTCATGCACTGCTTCGTATGTTTAAGGGTGCTTCAATCCACTGTTTTGTGCCTTTTGAATCAGAAATTACATTGAAAATGAATGGAACAAAAATTAAAAAAATAGATGGAAGAAAAATAGACAAATGTGCTGGTTCTAGGGAAGGAGGTAGAAACAGAGTGAATGAACGAAAGAAAAGGAAAAGCAGAGTGCTTCACATTTTGAGTCCGTTTGGATTAGCTGATTTGAAGTAGCTGATAAGCATTAGGGGCTGAAAAACACTTTTAAGTGCTGAAACTGATTTAATAAATAAACAGTTACGTGTTTGGATACAAGTGCTGAAATTGATAATAAGTTGCTGCAGTATTTGATAAAAAAGTGTTGATAAGCTCTTTTTATGTTAAAATGACATAAATAACCTTAGAACTATTTACACTTACAAGAGCATAATTTCTTCAAAATTATAGATTTCGGATTGATTCAAATGCAAAATATTCTATTTGTCATTTTATTTTAAATACAACTGTGCTTAGATAAGATAATTTTTATGATAAATATAATTTATTTTATGATAAGTATACGTTACCATAATTAATAAATTGACAAAAGTTTCTCAGTAAAAAATAAAACTAAATAGGACAAAATATTTGAAGAGAAACAAACATTGTCTTCATCACCACAATACTTAGAAAGCAATACACCAAAAATTTGATATGTCCTCATTTATTACATACATTTCAAAGATTAACACACAATTATATTGATACAAATATGAAAAGGAATAGAGAATTTACTTATCTTAAATAGTCAATGAGAATTGTAGGGGGGTTGTTGTGTTTAGGTTGAAAAAATACTTGATTATCGATGTAGGAGTTTTGTTCTAAAAACGAATATTTAAAGGATAAAATAGTAAAAATCTTGTTCAAACTTATAAGCTAAAAGTTCATAAGCTGGGGGTGACCAACTTATGATTTTTGGCTTATTTTTAACTCATAAGCACTTTTAACTTTACTAAACGCGTAGATAAGCTGAAATAAAACTAAATAGGATAATCTGGTTTGACCTGCTTATAAGCTTAACCAAACACCCTCTTTGTTTATATTTCTTGTTTGTGCTGAAATTTCAGTTCTTCATGATGATCTCCATTATCATGGACCAAGGCAGCATCCAGTAACTTCTGCCTTTTGGGTTTCACCTTTCGTCTTTTTTCTTGGTATCATCACCATCACTGACATAATCCAACTGTTTGAACCATTTTGTTCATTTAACCTTTTTCTGTATGATTCCCCCTTTCTTTGTCTAACATTCGTGTTCTACCTTTACATATTCTTCTCATCTTAGTACTAAAATATCAATAAACGTAAAACAACTCAGGAATACAAGAGGCGAAAGAGAAGAAGAAAGGAAGAAGGAGAACTGTTGGGATAGTAGGCAATTGCAGATGGATGGGGGTCCATTTCAAGGAAAGAGGAAATAGGATTCTCCTTAAGTCTTTATTTCACCGTTTTATTTAACTGACTCGTTTTTAAAGTTTAACAGAAGTGCTAAGTTGCTACTCCCTCCGCTTCAATTTATGTGAACCTGTTTGACTGGGCACAGAGTTTAAGAAAAAATGAAGACTTTTGAAATTTGTGGTCTTAAACAAATCAAAAAGGGCCCCAGAGTATCTGTGTGGTTATAAAAGCTCTCATTAAGGGTAGAATTGTAAGTTTAAGCTAAATTGTTTCCAAATTTAGAAAGGGGTCATTCTTTTTGGAACGGATCAAAAAGGAAATAGGTTCACATAAACTGGAACGGAAGGAGTAATATTTTTTATGGCTTCTTGAGTTATATATTCTTTAAATTTTCGTTGTATTCTCTTACTTGACTTCATGTTACTTTTGGGTTGTTCTTGGAGTGAAGTAGCTGTATTGAGGTTTAAGCATTATACAGCAATATTGATCATGAAGAGAAATTTGTTCTTTTACAAAAATTTACGTCTTTTTGAGATGGTACCACTCTTTGATATCCTGCTATTCTGTGCAGCGTATTCGGATTGAAGAGATCCGTAATGATGAGTGGTTTAAAAAAGGTTATGTTCCTGTCAAAGCCATGGAGTATGAAGATGTCAATTTAGATGATATTAATGCAGCTTTTGATGATACAGAGGTTGGTAAGGCTTTGAATTGCTGCTTTTGATATATAAAACATTTTTCTGTTCAACTGGGATTTTAAGTGAAATCTTCCCAAGTCTTGCTTGGTGGCAAGCTGGTAAGGATCTTCCCCGAAGCATCAGTTTATACTTGTTTACTGCTGAAGTGGAATCTCCTCTTATTATTATGCTGAGAATGTAACTGTTTAATGTTTGAGTAACAAAACATATTGGTGCTAACACTTGTATTTTGAGGATGATAATAGTTTCGTAAAGGTGCTTTCAGTATAACTTTTTGCATTATTCGGAATCTTGCTGAAATTTTCCTTTGGATAAACAGAGTATATGGACCAAAAAATCAAAGAAATTCAGTTTGGTAGAGATTTTAGGGAGTGTTTGGTATGATGAAAAATATTTCCAGGGAGGTTCTAATTATTGATTGTTTATGTTGTTTTCGTTTGCTTTTCCTCCCTTTTTATGGCATCCTACAATGTCTTATAGGAGGAGAGACCCAAGGAGCAATGTGACAATGCGGATGCTGGGCCTCTGGCTCTAAATGCCTTTGACCTTATTATTCTCTCTCAAGGATTGAACTTATCCGTATTGTTTGATCGCGGGCAGGTATTAGTTCTGAAACTTCTACCAACTTTACCATTCACAATGGGGCTCTGGTTGTTATTCCCGTTCATATGAATCAGAATTATTATAGAATACATTAACATATTTATCAACTACTATACAAGCTGCTGGTGCTAGTTGCTTTTTCAACTTAGATAAGTGAAATGTGGATGCTGGCTTTGCAGGATTCAATGAAGCAGCATCAAACACGCTTTCTTACGCAGAAACCAGCAAAAGTTGTTTTATCAAGTATGGAAGTTGTGGCACAATCCATGGGTTTCAAGACCCATATCCGCAATTATAAGGTAGACCAATACCCTTTCTTATTAATAAGGGGGCATCTCGAGCTTCGCTTGGGTTTGCTGTCTTTGTTCTTTTCTTTAAGTTTTCTGCTGCAATTCTTGGAGAAATCCTAACGTTAGTCTTTTTTGTGCATGTATCTCGCAGATGAGGGTAGAAGGTCTGTCCACGAACAAGACTTCACATTTCTCTGTAATTCTGGAGGCAAGTTTACATCTTACCTAAGTTGTTTCAATCTGTGGGGCACTCTTTGTCTACTAGCTAAATGTTTATTATTCAACAGGTGTTTGAAGTTGCTCCTACATTTTTCATGGTAGACGTTCAGAAAGCAGCTGGCGATGCTGGTGAATTCCTCAAGGTTAATTCTACCTCATGGATGGATATATGATGTTTTTTATTCCAAAACATTCACTTTGCTTCTTAGCTTATTGAAAAATGATTACATGCAAGTGCTTAGACTAATACCTACCGTGTTTTACAGTTTTACAAGAACTTTTGTGGCAATCTGGAGGATATTATCTGGAAGCCATCAGATGAATCGTGCAAATCAAGGGTTACAAAAACAAGGAGTAGAAAGAGATGATATTGGTGTTAAAGAATCTGTTTGTAATTTTGTGTTTGTATGAAGCTTACAGCATGTTGTAAACTTTTATAGATTGACATCTAGCCTTTGAAGCCACGATAGGCTGTGAGTACTCTTTCTTTTATAGTCAAGCCAAGTGAGGGCTAAAGCTCCAACGCTTTCCCCAGGTTTTGTATCATTAATCAGTTCTTTGTGGTGACGATCTATCATCTTAGAGCAAAAAGTAAACATACAAATACTTTTAGAGAAAAGTTTGTCATGTTGATAAATTTGACCAGCTTCTGCGCAACATTTCCATTTTCAACGCAAACCATGCAATTTTCTGGTTTCATGAAATTTATGAGGCAACTGTTGTGAAAGCCATCTTCTGCCCGACACCTGAGCTTTAGCAACAATACGATTTGTTCTTAAGTTTCTTTCAGTTTTTATTCTTCTCAAGTTTCTTTACTGTTTTTCGTTTGGAATTTCAGTTTTCCAATTCGGTAATCCCAGGTTTTACTATCATTGAGGCGAAAAGGAAAAAGGAAAACAACAAAGATGTCTTATTAATCAAAAGATGGCATGAGAAACCTTGAACATAACTGATATAGATCGGAATACACAAAAGTATGGAACTCAATATCTGCTTCCTGCTGCACCACATTAATCCAAAAAAATTAATTTGTTATTCTGATTTTCCTTTCCAATGACAAATTCTGTAGACGTTATGATATTGCGTGGAATTAGAGAAGAGATACTTGACAAGAAAAATGATAATCAAAAGAGTAAGCTAAGGCAGGGCTTTGAGAAAGAATTAAACAAGACTACCAAAATCGCCACAAGAACAATGTCCATTTACAAATTTGTGCAGCCTTTTACTATCTCTAATGAGGATTGTTCTTGAAGTTAGCTTTGAGATGAATTTCATAAAGCTGTGGCAATCTCTACACATGCTAATACTCTTAATAACTCGGATGGGTGCAGCACTTGGTGTGCTCAGCAATCCAAATGCAACAGCCAACTTTTCACTGTGTCGACCTCTAGGAAAACCTGCTTCATCATCTTCTTCAGTTCGCACCTCCAAACTTGTCTGTAACTCAAATCCCATTGTACTTGCTTTGTCATCCAAATCCCTTAAGAAATTGTCTATATTTTCATATGCAGGATTCAACCGATCACCTGTTCTAAATGAATGAACTTTGTCCCTGATGCTGATCCAGCTCCAATCCTTTAGTTTTCCAATTTTTTCATCTTTCATTAACTTTCTCACCCTGGAAACATCCTTCCATCTCTCCGCTGATAGGTACATGTTTAACAACAAGAAGTAAGCCTCTGAATTTTTAGGATTCAGGTTTAGCAGTTGTTCAGCAGCATAAAAACCAAGCTCTGATTTCCCATGGCTTCTACAGCCGGCTATTAAAAGTGACCATATAAATTCGTTAGGCTCAAAATCCATCTTCTTTACGAAATCGAAAGCTTCATCTATCCTACCTAACCTCACAAACATATCAATCAAGCATGCATAATGGTCCATCACGGGCTTAATTTTATACTCTTTTTTCATCATGTCAAAATATGCCAATGCCTCTTCAACCAGTCCAGCATGGCTACACGCAGAGAGAACCCCCACAAATGTAACCTTGTTTGGTCTAGCTCCTACGAACCTCATATCTTCAAAGAGCTGCAACGCCTGTTTAGAGTAGCCATGTTGTGCGAAGGCGGTAATCATAGATGTCCAAGATATCAAAGTTCGCGTAGACATCTCCACAAAAGCTTTACTTGCCCTGTCAATGCTTCCACATTTACTATACATGTTAACTAGGGCAGTTCCCACTACAACATCAGACAAAAAACCGGACTTAATAACCTGAGCATGAATTTGCTCCCCTTGTTCCAAAGCAACCAAACTACTACATACAGTTAACACACTTGAGAAGGTGAATAAATCAGGCTTCATCCCTGATCGATGCAGTCTCAGAAAAGTGTTCAGCGCCTCAATACCACTGGAATGTGCATTGATGATACCATCCTCTTCAAGATCCATCATTTGAGCTAGACCTGCAATCATTGCATTCCATGTAACCAAACTAATTGTCTCCATTCCATCAAACAGCTTTTTTGCCTCTATAATCCATCCATTTTTCAAGTACAAGTACATAATTGAATTCATTACTCGTAAATTAGAACCATACCCTAGTTTAATGCTCAAAGAATGAATTTGTGATCCCATCTTTAGAGCCTGCATTATGCAACACATGCTCATTACGCTTGTCAATGTGAACTCATTAGGCTCCACATTCGCGCAAAGCATCTCAACAAAAAGGCTTAATCCCATTGCAGAATCCCCATTATCTCCACAGGCAGATATAGCTGTTGTCCAAGAGATCACATTCTTATCAGAAATCCTCCGAAATGCTTTAACAGCAGATTCCAGATTGCCGCTTTTGCAATACAAGCTACAAAGAGCATTGCCAATACTTGTATCATCCTCAATTTCATACTTTACCACATACCCATGAATCTGCTTTCCTAACTCGAAATCAGCCAACAAAGCGCAAGCTTTGAATGCAACACCTAACGTATAATTCGTGGGAAATCCACCTACTTCCAACATTTCCTGAAACACATTAATAGCAACCTCGGGTTGCGCATTGTGAACATAGCCAGACATCAAGGATGTCCAGGTAACAACATTTCTTTTAGGCAAATTATCGAAAACCTTACGTGCACTATCCATAGTCCCACATTTAGCATACACATTAACTAAGAATGTCATGAGAAACAAGTCCTCATAGATACCCATTTTGATAATGTGGGCATGAATTGCTTCAGCTTCTGACACTGAATTATTCTTGATGCATTGTTGTAGCAGCGGAACATAAGCAGCTGATTTTACTTTCTTTTCACCTTCTTTTATCAGTGAAAGTGCTTCTCTGAAATCAAGATTGAATGGGTCCAAATCTTTATCCAAAATCATAGGACTATGATTTCTCTATCATAAATTAAAACCAGAAAAAACAAAGCAAGAATAGCATGAGCACTTCGACATAAATGAAAATTTTATTACTACTTAATTCAAGCAAGTAGTAGTAAGTTAATGAAATAAACTAAAGAACTTACCTTTTCTAATGGTAAAGAAGTGACTGTAGGTTTCTTGAAATCAGGTTCGAGCTTAAGGGTGCTGCCTACGATAACTGAAGGCAGAGAAGCCATGATTTCTGTTAAGTATAAAAGAGGAATAATATTTTGATTTTAGTTCATTGTTCTTTCGTTATTTATCTGAATTTTGAAAAGAAGAAAGAAAAATGTTATCTTTACAGTTTTGATGTGTTTGGATGAAATTGAACTGAAAATCCTAATAAGGGAGACCGGTAGATATTGATTTCAGGGAGTTATGTGGACCCACCAACAAGTTGTGTGAAAATGGTTTCGGGAATTAATCTTTAGCGGGAAATTCACAATTTGTTAACGACATTGTACGCAAGGCTACGAATATAAAAAAATAAACTGGTACAATCGATTAAATTGTTCTAACAATATAATTTTTTTAATAGTGATAGTGTATATAATTTAAATCAAATTAATTTAAGTTGTATTAGTGACGATATATACCTATTTTCGAGACCAAATATAAGAACTTCCATTATAAAACTATTTTATTTCGTGTGAAAATTTTAATATAAAATTTCTACAAACATGTAATTAAAATAGTTTGGGTAACTTTTGTCTTCAAAATATCATTACACAAAATCTTTACTAGTATTATACCCGTGAGAATAAAAGCATCTTTTGTTCGATCTGTCTTGGGTGAGGCGATGAAAAATGTCTAGTTTATCCTCCCGAATGAAACACATCTTTTATGAACTTTATGGGTCGAGTGGGTTTAGGGTCAACATCCAATTCGATTACGAGTCATGCCCTAACTTGATTGTCCTTTTGCTTCGGGTGGTTCTAACTAAATGAAAGAAAGATCGAACAACTTCTTCTATTGAATATACATCTGCTTCCTAATCCTTTCGAACCACTCAAAACTTGGACCAAGGGGTTTGAATTTTTTTATCAATGAGCTGGGACTAATAGTCATGTCTGCTTTGGGACCTCAGTATACATGGTAAAATAAAGGGGATCATAGTGATTTTACATTTAAGAAGCTGATATCAATAGACATCGAAGAAGTGATGGTACTTGCAAATGATGTTAATAAATTGTATTGCATGATTTCTTTGTGTGTTCTTAAAGTTTAGGGATAATATCGCTTTTATTATTTAACTAGTTTTTCGACACGTGCGTTGCACGTGTATGTCGAATAAGGTAATACACAATTGTATAATAATGTTAATATTGTTAAAATAAAATTTTGAGTAAGTAATTACAAATAAAAAAATAAAATCTTTTTGTGAATGATGAATGTGGATCTATCATATACATGTTTTGACAAATACTAAAGAAAACTACAAAATAACATTAGTACGATAGGTTTATGTAGACCTTACTAATAAAGACAAACATTTGCACTTGAATGAATGAATTAGTTGTCACTGGGAGTGTTCTTTGGTCGGGTTGATTCGGATTTTTTAATTATTAAACTAAATTAATTGTATCGGGTTATTAAAATTAAATACCAAATCAAACCAATAAAGGTCGAGTTTTTAAATCTCGGATTTTCGGGTTTTTTTCCGGATTTTTCCATAAAGTCTTCATAGCACAAAATATAAAATTTGTGCTCCACATATTTTTTTAATCCTAGTAAGACAGAATTATATAAGGGTGTTTTCAATAAAATAACATAAATATGAGATGAGTCATGGCATTGTACTAAAATATTCAACAATAAAGATAATAAAATCGCATAAAATAAATATTATTAATAAGCCATAATATAAACAAACATAATTATAAATTACGACTAATAAGTACTATTATTTACATGACTAACAACTAAAAGAAAAATAAGTTATACATTTTATCTAAACAATGGGAAAACTAAAAAGTAGATATGCAACACTATTTTTATTCATAATACAATCGAATTGAATATCTTTAATTAACATTAGTATTGATTTGCTTTTTGTTTAAGATTTATTTGAGTTACTAATATTTATGTACTATAAAATTTATTGGAGCATCAAAAAATTATAAGCCCAAGCTTGAAATAATACGTTAAAAGATAAAACTATAAAAAAGTTTAAGAAATATTTATAAACTACACTCTATCATAAATATTTTTATGCATTAAATATATTTAAAACTTCTATACATATAATGTCGGGTTGGTTTGGTTCGGTTTGACTTTTTTTAGTTAAAATCAAACCAAACCAAATATGATCGGATTTTTTTTCTAACACCAAACTAAATCAAACCAAATTATAATTGGATTTTTTTACTTGATTTAACTCGAATTATAAGATTGATATGATTTATCGATTTCGTTTGTACATCCCTAATTATCACGCATGTGATACATAATCATTGCTTTATCAAATTTCCTACTTATAAGTGTCATTATCCTCGACCATTCAACAATATTCCGTCAGTTGTTTTACATATTAATAATGTTCCGACCTTCTCAACTGTTGGTTNGCTCATGGGTCAATTTGGGTTGAGCCCAAGTTAACCCATTGTTTTTTGTGACCCATTCTGACCCATTTAACAGCATACAACCCATGAAACTCACCCAAAACAAAGGATCTGAACCCAACTTATCTAGAAATTACTTAGTTGCCCAATTTCTTCACTACCCACCCACCTCTACCCCCCACCCTCACCCTCACCCGCAAAATATTTTTCAACTTACTCATTTTAAGATAAAAAGATTTTTTAATGCAAGATGAGCATGGTTCAAAAATATGGGTCAAGTTGGGCGGGTTGGGTTATGACTCATTGTTTAGCCCATCTTGACCCAGCCCATCTTAGCCCAAGTACACTTTGGGCTGGGTTGGGCAATGACCTATTTATTGACCTAACCCATCTTGACCTGCCCAAATTCAGCCCAACCCGCCCATTTGCCACCCCTATTTGCAAGTAAGCAATCGATAATCCATAAAATTATTTCTGCTTCTATGCAAAAAAAAATTTTTACCTCCAAAAACTTGATCAAAACCTCAAGTTTTTATTTTATTTTAAAAAAGCACATTTTATTTTTGAAAAACATGCTTATGACCTTGGAAAAGCTTGGCGAAACATTCTGTAAGTGTGATAAATGAGGGGTCGAATAGAAATTCCAAAAATGGGATTAATCCAACGAAACCCTTCCCTTGCACAGTACCTCCTTAAAAGAATATCGAATATGAGTCCTTCCACAGCCTCCTTATATCACTAAGGGTAAGATACAACACATATCTAGTAATTCTGTAACGACCCGATCGGTCGTTACGTAGAACATGCATTATTATAACTGTTTCTGCGTGGTCATAGCTTGGTACTGTTCATGATTTGTTAGAGTTGGTTAGTTCGGGTTCGGAATGGTTGTCGTAAGAATTGAGACACTTAGTCTCTAAAAGTAGCCTTATAGTTAGAAAAGTCAACTGAGAGCTGACTTATTGGTAAACGACCTCGAAATGCGGATTTTATGGATCAAATAACTTTGTTAGGTTATTTGGGACTTAGGAGTGTGTTCGGAATATTTTTGTGATACACGATGTAAGATTAGGCTTGAATTGACGAAAGTTAGTTTTTGGCGATTTTCGGTCGGTAGTGGAAAATAGGATATCGGGGTCGGAATGGAATTCCGACAGTTGAAAAAGGTTCATAATGTCACTTTGGGTACGTATGCAAAATTTCAGGTCAATCGGAGGTGTTTTGGATAGTGTCAACATCGTTGGTAGAATTTAGAAATTTCAAAGTTCATAGGCTTGAATTCGATGCGATTTTGATGTTTTGGTGTTATTTTCGGTGTTTAGAGAGTGAAACTAAGTTTGAATGATCATTTATGATGTGTTGGTATATTTGGTTGGGGTCCCGAGGGGCTCTGAATTGATTTCGGATGGTGAAAGGGAATTTTGAGCTTGGAAATATGCAGCTTCAACTGCTGGTGTTTCTGCTGCTCTCATTTCCGCACCTGCGGATATTTGACCGTAGGTGCGAGCCGTAGGAGCAGACATGGTAATCACAGGTGCGGGCACAGGGGGCCTGGAGGAAAACCGTAGGAGCGGTCGCTTAGGCGCATCTGCGGAGCCGCATGTGCGATGCTTGGGCCGCAGGTGCGAGAGTTGGCGGTTTAATGAAATTCCGCATGTGCGAGGGAAAGGGCCGCAGGTGCAAAAATCCCGGGCATAAAGTTTAAGTTCTAAAAACGAGAGTTTTAAGCCATATTTCAAAACACCATTAGAGAGCTCGGGAGAAGGAGGTTTTTGGAGAGATTTTCAGTGGGATTCTTGTGGTAAGTGTTCTTCAATCACTTTTAGTCTAATTTCATGAATTAGTATTGATTTTTACCATGTAAATTGAGGAATCAAAGTGGAAATTGGGGAAAAGTAGGAAGAAAAGTTGGGAAATTCTCTTGATGATTGAAAGGGTATTTGAGGTTCGAATTTGGTAAATTTGATATGAGTAGACTCGGGGAAGGATAAGAATTCTAATTTTGTAAATTTTATCGAATTCCGAGACGTGGGCCCGGGGGTCGGGTTTGACCAATTTTGGAATTTTTGAGTATTTTTGATAAATTTTGATTGGGTTTCATTCCTTGGCATATTATAATGGTATAATCTGATTGTTGGTAGATTCGGATCACTCGGAGGCCGAATTTAGAGGCAAGGGCACTGTAGAGTAGTATTTTAGCCGGTTTTGAGATAAGTAACGTTTCCAAACTTGGAACTGAGGGTTCGAAACCCCAAATTATCTGGTATTTGATGTTAACTAAGGTGGCGCACTTGCCAAGTGACGGGCATGCGGGCGTACACCGAATGGTTGTGGCCAGGCTCATCCCATGGCACCGCCTACCAGTCATTTCAGGTTGATACTTGTACTGTGAAGGATGTAATTACTTTGAACATATTAGAAATCATGATAAGTATAAATGCTAAGGCTTCACGCCCAATGTGTTCAGACTGGAATGGTCAATTTTTGTTGTCTCTATCTGTGACTATTTTCTTTCATGTACTCAGTCCTATTATAGTATATGTTTCATGCCTCAGTCTCAGTAAATGTTAGTTTATTTCTATGTTTTCATTATTTGGGCTGATTCTTATATCTGAGAGCCTTGTGAGCGAGACTGGAAGGTATTGACTGAGTTAGGCTTAGAGCTTGGTATTAAGATAGTTATGAGATCGGACTGTACACCGTAGAGATCCTTGAATCATGCCTTCATTCGCTTGATATAGCGCTTGGGCTTATAGGAGCCCCTCCGGAGTCTTTACACCCCCAGTGAGCGCACAAATATTGAGGGATGGTCCCTGGACATAGATCTTATCCGAAGTTATTAATATATTTAGGGATGGATCGTCCCTGGACATGGATCTTGTCCGAGTGATATGTTCCGGAGATGGATCTTCTCCGTGGGGATGGACTGGCCTTTTCCTCAGTATTAGGTGATTGCGTCACTTGTGTTCATCTATAATCAGGGATGGATTTTCCCTGGGCCTGAAGGCCAATTCTAGTACTGAGTGGACTTCCTTGTGAGAAATTGGAATACTGCGTACGTTCTATTTCTGCTTACTGATGATCATATACTGGCATGTAGGTTGTACATACATAATTGATACATTTCATTATTTTATCAGTTACATTATTGTCATGCTCAGGTTTATACACTGTTATTCAAATTATTGGAGGTACGTCACTACCTCTCAGCCCGTAGTTTGGGTTCGTTACTTCTGAGTTGGTGTACTCACGTTATACCCTGCACCTTGTGTGTAGATCCAGGTACATTGGGACTCGGCTCTGGTCATTGAGTAGCTGACAATTTCATCAGAGTTATCGAGGGAGCAACTGGCGACCGTGATCTCGTCATCTCTTCCCTATTCTACCTGTCGTTATTTACTTTTCAGACTATGCTGGTCATTCCTCTTTTAATTATGTTATGTATTAGCAGTTCATGACTGTGTGACACTGGATCCGAGATTTGGAGGATTTAAGTTTTGGTTTCATATATTGTTTCAAATTTCAGATTTACTACTGTTAATATCTTCATACTTGTTAAAATGATATTTTCTCTGGTAATCGAATCTAGGTTTGTTATAAATAGGTGGCTGGCCTGGTTCCACGACAGGCGCCATCACAACTCCGAAATTGAGTCGTGACAAATTCCTTGCTCGAATCATTCTCTTCATATTCTGCATTCATGGTATCTGTTACGCGGCGCCTTCCTGAGATGCTTTTGGAAGGGCGACGTAAGGCTAAGCAACCAATGTCAGGGTGGTTGCTATCCGCCAAATGAGGTCCCCGCCACACGCTAGACTAGATTGTCAGTGCCGTGTGGGAAAACCAATGCCAACAATTGAGAGAATAGTAATAATATTTGAAATGATGAAAGCTGGATTGCAATAATGAAAGCTATTACAAAATGAAGGAAATGCGGTGTCGAGGGGTAGAGACACCAGTACAGGGATTTGCTTGCTTGAAAGTTTTGAATGCTATATACCCCCTAATAATGCTTTAAAAAAATAAACCCTAGTTACATGAGTAGACTAAACTAGGCTAGAGAAACATAATGGAAGTACATGGAATAAAGCTAGTCTATGATTACAAAGAAAAGGACTTAGTTTTCTACAAAGGTAGAAACAGGTCCGTTGGCAGCAACTTTGTCTTCGGCATCATGATCTGCGCGCGCGGCATTGTCTGTGCGCGCGGCGCTGTTGGCAGCTGCTTGCGGCTGGGCGCTAGCGAGGGAAATTGGTGGGGGCGACAGAGGCACCTACGCGCTTGTCACTTGGAGCGGCCAAGACCACGAGGCCGTCCGTGGCGCTAGGCGTTGGGAGGC